>BLSH010115208.1:608535-622828 GCA_018402905.1 Glandirana rugosa
ATAAACGTTTAATACCACCTTTTATTCATAAACCAGTAGATGTTTTTTCGTTCTAAAGACCGAGAGTGTCTGGACATTGAAGAAGAAATTCTCCGAGGAGACAGGAGGTGAGCAATGGACATAATTACCGTGGACAAACTTGAGCAATAGTCATATTTTCTGTGTTGGACAGGTGTTGGAGTTTGTCAGTCTGAGGTTTGAGGTAATACCGGTTCTGGTTTTTGGACAGTCTCCTGTAGTCTTTATTTTAACATCTGGATATGGTCCGACCCTTCTGACTTAGACGTTATCCATTCGTCCACGGGGTGAGATCTTGCATGGAGCCCCAGATCAAAGGAGATTATCAGTGGTCTTGTATGTCTTCGATGTTCTAATAATTGCTCCCACAGTTGATTTCTTCACACCAAGCTGCTTACCTATTGCAGATTCAGTCTTCCCAGCCTGGTATAGGTCTACAATTTTATTTCTGATGTCCTCTGACAGGTTTTTGGTCTTGGCCATAATGGAGTTTGGAGTCTGACTGTTTGAGGTTGTGGACAGGTTGTGTCTTTTATACTGATAACGAGTTCAAACAGGTGCCATTAATACAGGTAACGAGTGGAGGACAGAGGAGCCTCTTAAAGAAGAAGTTACAGGTCTGTGAGAGCCAGAAATCTTGCTTTTTTGTAGATGACCAAATACTTATTTTCCACCATAATTTGCAAATAAATTCTTTAAAAATCAGACAATGTGATTTTCTGGATTTTTTTTCTCATTCTGTCTCTCATAGTTGAAGTGTACCTTGAAGTGAAATTACAGGCCTCTCTCATTTTTTTAAGTGGGAGAACTTGCACAATTGGTGACTGACTAAATACTTTTTTGCCCCACTGTATGTTAAAAAAAAAAGGAATTGTGCCTATATCATATAACCACTACAGATACAATCAGTACTTAAAAGTTATTCTTAAGAGATCTTGCAGCTTTTCTTTTGTTAAAGACATCACACAGGATCCCGATGTAAGTTAGACTGTTACCAATAACAATTAAAAAAAGTTTTGACAGAGCAAAGAACTTGATTAGATTCCACTTTTGCTCCATTGCTATTAAATTAGTCCAAGAGGATTAATTTTGGATTTCCATTGCTGATTGAAAAAATTAGATTACAGTGTGAAGACAAAATACACACATCTTCTTAATAGATAAGTTTATCTTTGTACTAAAAATACATATTACATTTTATGTTTTCATTTTATTTTATTTATTTTATTTCAGGTACTTGTATAGCACTGTCAATTTACGCAGCGCTTTACATATATATTGCACATTCACATCTGTCCCTACCCTCAAGGAGCTTACACAATCTCCCTAACTCACATTCATACATATTCTAGGACCAATTTAGACAGGATCTAATTTACCTACCAGCATGTCTTTGGAGTGTGGGAGGAAGCCGGAGTACCCGGAGGAAACCCATGCAGGCACAGGGAGAACATGCAAACTCCAGACAGGTAGTGTCATTGTTGGGATTCGAACCAGTGACCCTTTTGCTGCCAGGCATCCAGGCGCTATCCACTACACCACTGTGCCATCCATTTTATCCGGCTGATACCATGCTTTTTCAAGCCAGAAGCCATAAAAAAATACACAGAGATACATAAGCAGAAAGCAGCCCATGTGACCTCTACCCAGCCATTCAGGGTTGCTGGAAGGCAGTACAACTGTTTCTTTTGTACTGGGCCCAGACCTAATCAGCTAAACAGAGGGGCCCAGGACAACGTTACTGCTCATTTCTAACTAAATGAATAAATGGATTTGACTAGACCACACCCCCGCTCCTACTGGTTTGCCAGGGCTTAAATTACATTTTCCTGGGCCCCATCAGGTCAACAGACAGGTCCAGGAAGTAGGACTTTTTTCAATTTTAGGGCGTAAGGGGTAAAGTCAGTGTTGCTGTTTTGCTGCAGCCAGGGGGGGTGGGTGGGGTTTAGGCAGGGTTTTAGGTGAACCTTAAGTCACATACTGCCCTTCTAGCAGGTCTTTGGGCTGATTGGCGAGAGTAGTTGCTGCATATAAGATATTTAGGTGGTCCTATAAATATACATGTTGCTCATAAATGGCTCAGGGCTGCTGTTAGAAATCATGGGGCCCTGTACAGACTTCCTGACTGGGCTCAGTGTGCTGCTGCCATCCCTCTTATGATAGAGTCAAAGGGTTTAAAGGGGACTATGGGGTTGATTTACTAAAGCTGGAGAGTGCAAAAACTGGTGCAGCTTTGCATGCTAGCCAATCAGCTTCTAACCTCAGCCTGTTCAATCAAGCTTTGGCAATAAAATCTTGAAGCTGATTGGTTTCTGTGTGGAGCTGCACCAAAGTTTGCACTTTCAAGCTTCAGTAAATCAACCTCATTGTGTCTGGTGTCCTGAAAAGCTCAGTCCTATTTAAATCTTAGTGGAAGGACACAATTTTAAAGGAGGAAGTTTAGTGTCATCAAATTGCTACTAAAAGTTACTAGAGTATCCTACAATTAACCACTACCTAGCCAAGTTTAAGCTTTCATTAAAGCATCCAAAAAAGCCTTCTTCTAGACTGGTCAATGAGTCTAAAGAGTGAGATTGGTGTTACTAGGACTATCAGGAAAAGAACCCTGAGCATTTACTTAACGTCTCCTAGGGGGGTAGCGCTACACATAAGGAGGAGTTATTTTTGCTATTTACAGAACATAGCTAGGAATGCTAATAACATTACTTTTCATATCAGAACACAAAGTGAAAAGGACACTGGAATGCTGGCAAGATCACCTATTTTTCAGAACTTCTAAAAATGAAAAACAAGGACTGGTAAGCTGCAATATAATACATTTTGTTATTGGCTTTAAATATACTTTAATGTTATGCAATTCAATTTGAACGGTCTTGGACCGTTATTAATAATAATAATAAAAAAATGAACAATGGTGAAAGGTTAGATTTCCAAACTTGCTCCAGCTGTCTGGATATATTAAAGCAGCCAATGTGTATAACAAGTACACTAATCTTTTAACAGCTGAATGATGGAAGCAAAAAGTGGAGTTGTTGCACACATCAATCAATCAGGATTCAAACTGGGAATCTGTTTTATATCTGAGCTGTACTACAATGCCTGCTGTATGGATGCACATGTACCTTGTACCTCCAGGCTGTATGTAACTGATGTGTTGCCAGCCAGGTTGGAAGCCAGGCAGGTGTAATATCCGTTGTCCATCACCCTCAGTTCAGACAGTTTCAGAGACGAGGAGGGCAGCAAATGGTATCTGCAAAGAGAGGACAACAATATTAATTTCATTATTTCCCAAATTTAAATTTGTCTTTTAACCACTTCTATACCGAGCCTGTTTTTTGGGTTCGGTGTTACGAGTTAAAAACAAGTATTTTTTGCTATAAAATTACTTAGAACCCCCAAACATTATATATATTTTTTTCTAACACCCTAGAGAATAACATGGCGGTCATTGCAAAACTTTATGTCACACCGTATTTGCGCAGCGGTCTTCCAAGCGTGCATTTTTAAAATAAATTCAGTTTTTTAGTTAAAAAATAAGAAAACAGTAAAGTTAGGTGAATTTTTTTCCATATTGTGAAAGATAATGTTACGCCGAGTAAAATGATACCCAACATGTCACGCTTCAAAATTGCGTCCGCTCACGGAATGGCGACAAACTTTGCAACTTAAAAATCTCTATTGGCGACGTTTAAAAAATTCTACAGGTTAACAGTTTTGCGCTACAGAGGAGGTCTAGTGCTAGAATTATTGCACTCGCTCTAACAATCGTGGCGATACCTCACATGTGTGGTTTGAACACCGTTTTCATATGTGGACGTAACTTACGTATGCGTTCGCTTCTGCGCGTGAGCTTGGCGGGACGGAGCGCTTTCAATTTTTTTTTTTTAATTATTTATTTTCCTTTTTACTTTTTATTTTTACACTGTTCTTTTTTTAAAAAAAATTTGATCACTTTTATTCCTATTACAAGAAATGTAAACATTCCTTGTAATAGAAAAAAGCATGACAGGTCCTCTTAAATATGAGATCTGGGGTCAAACAGACCTCAGATCTCATATTCACAGTATAATGCAAAAAAAAAAAAAAAAAAAATTGAAAAAAATGAGACCGGTGGGCGGAACTAACTTCTGACGTCATTTCCGCCCTGCCGTACTATGGAGGGGGGACTGGGGGGTACGGATCCGATCATCTCCGCCGGTCCGGTAAGCGGCGGAGATGACGGGAAAGAGGCGGGAGGGGGGGCACCTCTCCTGCCGCTGATAAAAGTGATCTCTCGGCGAATCCACCGCTAAGACCACTTTTATCATGTGCAGAATCATCTGCTGAAAAAAGCGGTATCTGAATGGTGCCTGCAGCTGCAGGCACCATTCAGATATCACTTCTCAAAGGCAGGACATCATAGTACGTCCACCCTAAGAGAAGTGGTTAATATTTGTATTCATTTTATAAAGACAAAGATTAACAGTTATAAGACAGGTCAGTAATTATCCATAGCGAGAGATTAATAGAAATAGAGAATTGAGCAGAGAATTGGCGCCCCCCCAATTCATGTGCCCAGCTCCTAATCTACATGCAGGGCACAGGACGCATGGATTTCAGTGGGGTTTTCTGAGGCTCTAATTGGCTTCAAAAAGGTTAGGCTCGGGGCGCAGAGCACTGCACCCTGAGCCCACTCAGTTGCGTGACATTAGCAAATTAATATTCACTATTGTCTTCCTGTTTCTTCTCCTGGCCATTCAGGCACCAGGTCCTGAGAACCAATTGGCTGGAAGTCTTAGAGCAAACGTGGGAGATGAGGACGGGGGCAAGCTCGGCAGCAAGAAGCCCAAGGAGCAGAGATCCCTGAGGCTGAGCATCAATACCAGAGAGAGGAGGAGGATGCACGATGAACCATGCCTTGGATGGCCTCCGGTCCGTCATCCCCTATGCTCACAGCCCATCCATCTGGAAACGCTCCAAGATTGGGAGGAGAAGCCACGGCTCTTCTCCTGGAGCAGCTAGAGTGAGGAGCGGTGTGAGTGAAGGGGAGAGGTTTGTTTGCCACCCCCACCCCAAAATATTGAGCACCAGCCGCCACTGGAATTGGGGTATACATCTCTTATTCAAAACAATTCAAAAGAACACAGTAGCATATAAAATTAAGCTAATAAAGGAAGAGAATTCAGTCTTAAAACATCCGTGGAGGACCACATCTCAAGACTAAGAACAGCATACTATGTAGTCGAACGAAGACCTGCATATAGCGGAGACCAACCTGGATAATTATCAGAGAACCAAAGTACCAAGAAAGGAAAGAAGAAGGAAAAAAAAAAAGAAGTGGTCCAGTCTTTAGGCAGTGAAGGCGCTCCCACTCCATAGCAGTTTAAAAGAGACTTCAGGTTACAAACGGCACGTGTATGTAAGCCAAATTTAGATTTCATTAATATTTCAAAAGCTCATAGCCCTTTTTCAAGTCTGTCTTACCAATGTCTCTACCCTGCATAGATTGCTGGGAGATTTAATCTAGTGCTATCATTTATGCCAGTTTGTGGTGACATATGCAGCCATGTCCTCCCCTCCTCTCCACTGGCCATATCACTGAATGGGTTCTGGAAATGACTGCAATTTTCAGTTCTGTTTTCATGTCATGGTCTGAATCCCTCATTGGCTTTTCCAGATCCTGGCTATGTCTATCCCTGCAGTGGTAAAGCTTTTGGACCGGTGTGAGGAGTTTCCGAGCGTGCGTGGTCTTGGTCACACAAAAATCTTTATCCTTTGGATATTTTGGATATTTTCGCATGAACTGTCGTGATCGGCTCTCGAAAGCTGTGTACTAACAGCAGAGCTCCAGCTGTTGCAACAGAAATGGATGACTGCATTTCTTCAGAGGAAATTGGCATTGCTGTATAGTGTGAGCATTGAACAATTCATTTTATGAGGTCTACAGTGATACAACTTGGACCCCTTCTCTTCCTATCTGGATTATGGCTTTCTGAGGTGCCTGGATGGAGTGTTTCTTTTTCCCATATCCTACTCCGTGGATGTCGGTGGGTCAAGCCTAGTTGATGTCCTTGATGCTTACACCTGATCTGGTTTATGCATATCTAACCAGAAATATCTGGTAAGAGTACCTCATCTATACATGGTGGTGGATCTCTTCTGAATATTATTCACGTTTGAATACCTGTGGATTTTTTTCAATAATTAATACACAGACTATGCACTATCTGGACTAATATTGTCCCTGAGAGGTGGACAAACCTGGATTTATGTTATATGGTGATTGTAACATTGGCTTATGTCAATAGGCATTTACAGCGCCTTGCGAAAGTATTCGGCCCCCTTGAACTTTGCGACCTTTTGCCACATTTCAGGCTTCAAACATAAAGATATAAAGCTGTAATTTTTTGTGAAGAATCAGGAACAAGTGGGACACAATCATGAAGTGGAACGAAATTTATTGGATATTTCAAACTTTTTTAACAAATAAAAAACTGAAAAATTGGGCGTGCAAAATTATTCAGCCCCTTTACTTTCAGTGCAGCAAACTCTCTCCAGAAGTTCAGTGAGGCTCTCTGAATGATCCAATGTTGACCTCAATGACTAATGATGATAAATAGAATCCACCTGTGTGTGTAATCATGTCTCCGTATAAATGCACCTGCACTGTGATAGTCTCAGAGGTCCGTTTAAAGCGCAGAGAGCATCATGAAGAACAAGGAACACACCAGGCAGGTCCGAGATACTGTTGTGGAAAAGTTTAAAGCCGGATTTGGATACAAAAAGATTTCCCAAGCTTTAAACATCCCAAGGAGCACTGTGCAAGCGATAATATTAAAATGGAAGGAGTGTCAGACCACTGCAAATCTACCAAGACCTCGTTGTCCCTCTAAACTTTCAGCTCATACAAGGAGAAGACTGATCAGAGATGCAGCCAAGAGGCCCATGATCACTCTGGGTGAACTGCAGAGATCTACAGCTGAGGTGGGAGACTCTGTCCATAGGACAACAATCAGTCTTATACTGCACAAATCTGGCCTTTATGGAAGAGTGGCAAGAAGAAAGACATTTCTTAAAGATATCCATAAAAAGTGTCGTTTAAAGTTTGCCACGAGACACACCAAACATGTGGACGAAGGCGCTCTGGTCAGATGAAACCAAAATTGAACTTTTTGGCAACAATGCAAAACGTTATGTTTGGCGTAAAAGCAACACAGCTCATCACCCTGAACACACCATGCCCACTGTCAAACATGGTGGTGGCAGCATCATGGTTTGGGCCTGCTTTTCTACAGCAGGGACAGGGAAGATGGTTAAAATTGATGGGAAGATGGATGGAGGACCATTCTGGAAGGAAACCTGATGGAGTCTGCAAAAGACCTGAGACTGGGACGGAGATTTGTCTTCCAACAAGACAATGATCCAAAACATAAAGCAAAATCTACAATGGAATGGTTCACAAATAAACATATCCAGGTGTTAGAATGGCCAAGTCAAAGTCCAGACCTAAATCCAATCGAGAATCTGTGGAAAGAACTGAAAACTGCTCACAGACGCTCTCCATCCAACCTCACTGAGCTCGAGCTGTTTTGCAAGGAGGAATGGGCAAAAATTTCAGTCTCTCGATGTTCAAAACTGATAGAGACATACCCCAAGCGACTTACAGCTGTAATCGCAGCAAAAGGTGGCGCTACAAAGTATTAACTTAAGGGGGCTGAATAATTATGCACGCCCAATTTTTCAGTTTTTTATTTGTTAAAAAAGTTTGAAATATCCAATAAATTTCGTTCCACTTCATGATTGTGTCCCACTTGTTGTTGATTCTTCACAAAAAAATACAGTTTTATATCTTTATGTTTGAAGCCTGAAATGTGGCAAAAGGTTGCAAAGTTCAAGGGGGCCGAATACTTTCGCAAGGCACTGTATGTTCACTCATCAAGTTTCTATACACTTATCACTTTAATTAGTGGCTGTGTTTGTGTCTATAAGCACTGCACTTTTTTGATGTGTGTTTTGGGTTCAGTTTATGTTAAGGCTGATTGTGCTGGCTGCTCATCATTTTTAGTTTATTTACCATTGGGTAGCGCGGTATTTCATCTACTATATTATCAACTATGCCTATCCCTACAATGGAGTCTCGCTCATCCTGCTGCATGGTAAATAATTTAATGTAGACATTATTTATTGCTTATCCTCCCAAGCTTAAAATCATATATAATAGCACAGCATGTCCCCAAAAATTATATGTAATTTGGCTGAGCAAAATGAGGGATCACCAACCGATGGGCTCTTAATTATCCCAGGTTGTTTTTGCTGTAACCCGTAACCCTTTCATCCACTGTTGTAGACAGCTAGTGGGAAGGACTGCTCACGATTCCAGTAGATTTCTTCTTCTCCCATCAGGTTGACATTATTTGTCTCTATGGATAAGAGAAAGTTCTTTGGCCATGTTTACATACAAAGACCTTTGGTATGGTACCACATATGTGTGTGATGTGTGTATGTGCTATGTTTTCTTGTTTGTATTTTTGTAGCTTTTAAAGTAAATTTAAAAAATAACTAAGTGGAAATGGAAAATCCAACAGGGAACCTAGGAGATGTGGGTTAAGCTGAGAACTCGGGTGGAGCTTTTTGCTTCAAACTGCTAGAATCTACCCAAGATTTTTTTTTCTGAATCAGATAATATTTATTGAAAGATTGTTGCAATTTACAACAAAACTGAGACAGAAAAAACATTCCCACTAAACATGTGGAGATACAAAACAGACATTTTGAGAAAAAAAAAAAAAGAAAAAAAAAATTCAAGTAAGATATGCGTCTTCCAGATTTCACAAACATTTTCATGTGAGATTTTCCAATAGAGCAGTGGGTTGACAATGACAACCCTCATGTGTCTTAGATTGTAAGCTTGCAGGAACAGGGCCCCTCTAACCTAAGGTGACCAGATTTTAAAATGAAATCCGGGGACATATTTTATTTTTACCAGTAATGGCGGCAATCAGCGACTTACTGCAGTATTGCGGTGGGCAAATCGGACACTAAGTGACACTTTGTGGGAACCAGTAACACTAATAAAGTGATCAGAGGTAAAAAATATGCACTGTCACTGTTCTAATGACACTGGCTGGGAAGGGGCTAACATCTAGGGCAATCAAAGGGTTAAATGTGTGCCTGACAAGTGTTTTCTCACTGTGGGGGGGGGTTGCTTTTACTAAGGGAAGGCACAGATCCCTGTGCCAGCAGCCATGTTATGTGACACACTGTGACAATGCAATGCCAGCCAGAGCCATGATAGAGTGCCTGCTGCCTGTGAGCTATGATACCATCCATTATGCCAGAGAGACAGACACAGTACAATGTAGTCTATTCACAGACACCCCCAAAGCACACCTGTGTTGAAGCCTTGAAGGCACTGGCAGCCCCACGGCCTTGAAGGCACTGGCAGCCCCACGATCGGATCCGCTTCCCCTCTGTGCCTGCTGCTGGACACTATCAGCTGAGCTCAGCTGCCTTTCTCTGCCTGTCACCACCACTGCCGGACTCACAGCCTCTCTTCGGGCCCCAGCTACTACTGGGTGGGGAGTGGAACTGAGCAGAGGAAGGTTATTCCGCTGGGGAAGGCAAGGAGACAGACAGGCAGGCGGCTGGCCGGGACTTGAGCCACGGCAGAAGAACATGCAAGTGGGAATTACACCCCCCCTCCCCAAGCTAGTAGGAGCAGCAGAGTGGGGGTGTGTAATTCAGATTTTTTTTTTAATTCTGCACTGACTGTCTTTGAAATGGCTTGGGCCCCTGTTCAAATCCAATCAGGGGACAACACCAGGTACAGATTTGGTCCGGGGACATTGTCCTCAATCCGGGGACTACCCCCTGAAACCGGGGATGTCTGGTCACCCTACTCTAACCCTCTTGTTTTGAATTGTGCTGTTGCTGTATTGTCTCTCTTTATATTGTAATGCGCTGCGCAAATTGTTGGAACTATATAAATCCTGTATAAATTTAAAAAAATAAAAAATAATAATGTGTCTTACTGGTAAAATTTTAAAGCAATAACCTATACTCAATTTTGCACTACTGCTACCTTTCCTCAGTATCCTCTGCAGGCCTGGTAGAGTGCGTAGACAGATTGGAGTCCAGCCATTGCGACCAAATTTTTAAAAAAATTTTTGGGGCATTTCCTATGTTTATATGTCGGTTCCTCCCTCCGTGAATTAAAATTGACAGCATGGGACCATTGGGTATTTGTTGGTGGGGAGTTTGATATTAATTTCTGCAATATAAGTTTATGAGCTGTATACATGTATCGCAGCCACTTTACATGCGTACAGGTGGGAGAATATAATGTGGCATAATCCCTAGCAGTGCTATTTCCTCAATTTTGTTTGGGTATAGCGTGGCACGGCTGCGCAATTGTCAGTTAAAGCGACGCAGTGCTGAATCGCAAAAAGTGCTCTGGTCAAGAAGGGGGTAAATCTTTTGGGGCTGAAGTGGTTAAGCACGTGAAGGCTCTAAGAGGCTTCAAAAAAAAGGGTGAGCTTGGCGGGCAGAGTTTTGTGACAATAGAAAATGAATATTCGCTATTGTCTTCCTGATTCTCCTCCCGGTCAATCAGGAAGCAGATCCTGAGACCCATTTCTTGATTGGCTGAAAGGAGAAGCGTTCCAATTGGCCTAGGAGGAGAAGGGAGGAGACGCACAGTGAGAAATGACAGTATATCAGTAAATGACTGCCACTGCTATGTGCTATCTATGTGCCAATGGTTTATAAAGTACCGAATCCAGACAATTTCAAAACAATAGCCTATGTATTTCTTTTGTGACAGGTCTCCTTTAAATCCAGTTTTGGGTGGTCTGACTCTTTAATGTACTTATGAGAAAGCAGTAATTACTGCCCTGTGTATCACGCCTAGATCTAAGGATGGATTTAAATAAAAATGCTAAGCATATGTAAAACATTGGCTTGGACCGCCGATGAGGTGCCAGGTATAAAGTGTGACAAGATTGATAGGGAGCTTACAGGATAATCCGCCAACGATCCGTATTCCCCCAGCAGGAAAAGATTAGCTGGGACACTTCCCAGAGGCATTTGTCTGCCAGATAAGATGGCTTTTATATGAGCATGAATCACAATTACACACTCTCTCCGGCACTATGCCTTCCCGTGTTACACGCATGGCTCCGGCTGATCCTTTACATTACAGGCTTTTTTTTTTAATCATTTGCAGGTATTTTATATCTTGTTAGAAAGATCCTAAAAAACAAGCATTAGCAGCTAAATTCAGAAAACCTAAAATCTTGTTAGGAAGATCTTCATGAAGAACAAGCATTAGCAGCTAAATTCAGAAAACCTAAAATCTTGTTAGGAAGATCTTCATGAAGAACAAGCATTAGCAGCTGAATTTAGAAAACCTAAAAACAAATGTTATTCAAGCAATATCATTTAAATCCTGAAGGCATTTAACATTGACAGTAATGTGACAGTTATACCTGGCTGAGACAATGGGCAGCGGGAAGGAGTCCTTCCTCCAGGAGACAGTGGGCGGAGGAACACCTTGGGCATCACAGGGCAATGTAATCTCTGCCCCCAACGCAGCCACCACTGGTATTGGGGTGCCTGCATCATGTGACCCATTCACACTTATTCTTGGCTTTGCTGAATGAAAAAGAAAAGAGTAGAGAATTATGTGCAGAAGTCAGTGTGGCAGGGAAAGCTACTGCTTGGAATTGTCAAGGACAAAGAGCCCTTTCATACTGATGTGCTTTTAATACATTTTTGTGTAGCTTAAGGACCCTTTCGAACTGATGCACTTTTCCCATGGACTTAGGCTGGATTCACACCTATGCATTTTTTGTGCTCCTTGCATTTTGCAGATCTGCTCTACAGAACGTGTTCCATAGGAAACCATGTTAAATGGACTGTAGTGCAAATCTGCAAAATGCAAAAAGCACTAAAAATGCATAGGTGTGAATCCAGCCTTACAATAAAAGGTGCCTTTTTGGTGAGCTTTTGAAAAACTGCATCAAAGATGCGGCCTGCAGGATTCTCAAAGCACAGCGCACCTGCAGTGTGAACAGTTACATAGGTTTTATTGAGGAATAATTTTCATGTGCTTTTGTCGTCCTTGAAATAGGGTGGCAAAAGCGCACCAGTGTGAAAGGGGCCTAAGTTCATCAAAAACTGAAAGTAATTGGTGTGTAAGGGTATTTAAAGTACAGTGCCTTGAAAAAGTATTCATGCCCCTTGAAATTTTCCGCACTTTGTCATGTTACAACCAAAAACATAAACGTATTTTATGTGATAGACCAACACAAAGTGGCGCATAATTGAAAAGTGGGAGGAAAATGATAAATAGCTTTCAAAATTTTTTACAAAATACTTTGTAGAACCGCCTTTCACTGCAATTACAGCTGCAAGTCTTTTTGGGGATGTCTCTACCAGCTTTGCACATCTAGAGAGGACATTTGTCCATTCTTCTTTGCAAAATGGCTCAAGCCCCGTCAGATTGGATGGAGAGAGTCTGTGAACAGCAATGTTCAAGTCTTGCTACAGATTCTCAATGGGATTTAGGTCTGGATTTTGACTGGGCCATTCTAACACATGAATATGCTTTGATCTAAACCATTCCATTGTAACTCTGGCTGTATGTTTAGGGTTGTTGTCCTGCTGGAAGGTGAACCTCCACCCCAGTCTCAAGTATTTTGCAGACTCTAACAGGTTTTCTTCTAAGATTGCCCTGTATTTGGCTCCATCCATCTTCTCATCAACTCTGACCAGCTTCCCTGGCCCTGCTGAGGAAAAGCATCCCCACAAAATGATGCTGCCACCATCATGTTTCACGGTGGGGGTGGTGTGTTCAGGGTGATGTGCAGTGTTAGTTTTCCGACACATATCGTTTTGCTTTTAGGCCAAAAAGTTCAATTTTGGTCTCATCTGACCAGAGCACCTTCTTCCACATGTTTGCTGTGTCCCCCACATGGCTTCTCGCAAACTGCAAACAGGACTTCTTATGGCTTCCTTTCAACAATGGCTTTCTTCTTGCCACTCTTCCATAAAGGCCAGATTTGTGAAGTGTTCAACTGATAGTTGCCCTGTGGACAGATTTTCCCACCTGAGCTGTGGATCTCTGCAGCTCCTCCAGAGTTACCATGGACCTCTTGGCTGCTTCTCTGATTAATGCTCTCCTTGCCCAGCCTGTGAGTTTAGGTGGACGACCATATCTTGTTAGGTTTGCAGTTGTGCTATACTCATTGCATTTTCAGATGATGGATTGAACAGTGCTCTGTGAGATGTTCAAACCTTGGGATATTTTTTTATAATCTAACCCTGCTTTAACCACTTCCCGACCGCCGTATGCAGAATGACGGCCGGGAAGTGGCTGAGTTGTCCTGACTGGACGTCATATGACGTCCTCAGGATAACAAGCCGCTGTGCGCCCGGGGGGGCGCGCATTGCGGCGAACAGTGGTGTGGGGGGTCAGTCTGACCCCCCGCAATGCCGATCTCGGTAAAGTGCTTCGATCCGAAGCACTTTACCATGTGACCAGCCGTGACCAATCACGGCTGGTCACAGTGTAATACAGGAAAGCCGTTTATCAGCTTTCCTGTACTCAGGTCTGCAGACCTGATGAGGGGAGAGCCGATCGGCTGCATCCCTGACAGGGAGGGTTTGTGCTGATGATTTATCAGCAGAGCCCTCCCTCGGATCGCCACCCTAGACCATCAGGGAGCTTGCCCAGGGATGTGCCCACCCAGGACCACCAGGGAGCCGACCAAGGATCACCAGGGAGCCGATCTGGACCACCAGGGAGACCCCCCTAGACCACCAGGTAAGTGACATACTGCTCAGGTCCACCTTCACTCAGTGCCACCTTCAGATGCCACCCTAGACCACCAGGGAATGAGCCCCTATTAATGTATATGCCCACCAGTGTCCCTATCAATGCATACCAGTGCCACACATCAGTGCCCACCATTGCCACCTACCAGTGCCCACCTATCAGTGCCCATCAGTGCCACCTATCAGTGCCCAGTGCCGCCTATGAGTGCCAATCAGTGCTGTCTATTAGTGCCCATCAGTGCCGCTTAGCAGTGTCCGTCAGTGCTGCATATCAGTGCCCATCAGTGCTGTATATCAGTGCCACCTCTCAGTGCCCGTCAGTGCTGCTTATCAGTGCCGCCTAACAGTGCTCATCATCGCTGCATATAAGTGCCTCATCATCAGTGCCACCTCATCAGTGCCAATCAGTACTGCCACATCAGTGCCCGTCAGTGTAGCCTCATCAGTGCCCACCAGTGAT
>BLSH010115208.1:629700-664873 GCA_018402905.1 Glandirana rugosa
GCCACGACGAGTGTCGTCCCGACACCACGCAGGGACAATTGTCAAAGTCCAGGCTTACAAACGGAATTAAGCCTGGACTTTGTCTCGGTTTCTACGTGTCCTGGGAAGACGACACGTGAAACGCCGGCGGGGCCTCGAGGAGCCGGTTCACCCAGCTCCGGGGCGGCCGCAAAGTGCACAGCAGAAGGGTCCTGTGCATCTTTGGCTCTGTTTCAGGTCCGAATTAAGGCAAACATTCGGACCTGAAACTGTTAACAGGGACGCACCACAGCCCTGCTGTGAGCAGCACCGCAGATAATGTAAACCCATCCTCAAACATTCTTTGCAAGCTGTACTGGAGTGCATGAAAAGTTCTCCATTTAGAGCAAGTCCTCATGATATATAATTGTAATCAGCTTAAAGTGAAGCTTAAGGCTCTGTTCACATCTAGGCTCAACGACCTATTTTTTTAAAACTAAAAGCAGAATCACTGAGTTGGAAAAAGGATCGCCCCCTTTCTAAAAGTGACTTGAAACCTCAGTCAGGTATAGCTAATCACCTTCTCAATGGCACACAAAGCCATTTGACGTTTAACTGTGATCAGCTGTGGTCATTTTGATCAGCTCAGCATAAAAAGAGCTTTCCTGGAGCATTTCAGTTCCTGGTAGTGCAACTGAAGCAAACAATCAACTATGGGTGGCAAAGCACTGTCACTGTGATCTACGGGATAAAGTTGTGGACAGGCACAAGTCAGGAGATACAAAAACATTTCAAAGGCTTTTCAATGCCTAGAAGCACAGTGAAGTCTATTATTAAGAAGTGGAAGGTATTTGGTACAACACAGACCCTCCCTGGATCAGAACTTCGCTCCAAACTGGATGAAAGAGCCAGGAGTAAACTGGTCAGAGAGCAGTGTTGCCAACCTACCAGATTGAAATTTACTGGCACAACACCCAAAATTTACTGGCACAGCCAAGTTTTTACTGGCATTTTATAAAAGTTACAAAATTACAGTTTTCAGTGCAAATTTCAGTATTTAGGCTACAAGCAAGTACACTGTGCAAATAGCAATGTGATTTAAGGTAGTTAGCAAGGTAAAACATATTTCTGTTATTCTCAATATACTGTAATAAGGGCAGATTATTTAGTCCATCAGTTTTGTCACCTATGTCAAATTGTAGCGATTTCCCCTTAATTTCTGTTCCATAACCACCACAGAAAGTGAGGTGAAATCCCTGGTAGCCACTAGGATCACCAGAATTTATGTCCCCACTTCTAAAGACTTCCAGTCTCCATCACCTCCTGTTTTTATCCTTCCAGTCTCAATCCCTCCATCACCCCTCATCTCCATCACACCATCCCCCTATCTCCATCCCTCCATCACCTCTTGTCTCCATCACACAACCCCCCCCCCCCCCATCACTTCCTGTCACCATCCCTCCATCTCCATCACACCATCCCCATCACCTCCTGTTTCCATTATAGCATCCTTCCATTACCTCCTGCCACTTATCCAGTGCACACTCACACTAAGGAATAGAGACTCCTGCAGCCTGGCTTGCGGCTGTCTGTTAGAGTGAGCAGAGACAGTGTGGGTGTCAAACAGTCAAACACTCACTGTCCCGACTCTTTTTGGCTGGCTTGAAGAGGAAGCGCACTGCACTCACCACTGTCACCAGGAGAGCTGCAGGGTCAGGCAGAGCAGGGAGGCAGGCAGGAATCGGGAGGATCCATCCAGCGGCCGCTTTGATCAGGTGCTGGATGGCAGTGGTGTGGCGGTAACTTGCAAACGGTAACGGTAAATGCAGTAACCTCATTTGAGGGTGGATGGGCTGGGCAGAGGCACTAGCTAGCAGCAGGAAGAGTGGTCGCCCAACTCGTCTCAGGGTCAGGATCGGATCTTCTCACTCGCTACTCGGGGGTTTCTGTAATTGCACATGCACAGCTCTGACCGGAGCCGATGGCTGCCGTTTTTACTGGCACTTTTCAGCTGCTACAGACTTTTACGGACCCCCGAAGAACTGCCCTGTTTTACGGACTGTCCGTAAATTTACAGACGGTTAGCAACACTGTCAGAGAGGCTACCACGAGGCCTACAGCAATTCTGAAGCAGTTGCAGGAATTTATGACAAAGAGTGGTCATTGTGTGCATGTTACAACAATATCACAAATTCTCCAATAACGTGGCATGTATGGGAGGGTTGCAAGAAAAAAGCCAATCCTCAAGAAAGGCCACATGCAGTTACGACTGAGCTTTGCCAAAATGCACCTTGAAGATTTCTGAGGCCACATGGAAAAAGGTGTTATGGTCAGATGAGATTAAAATTGATTTTTTTGGCCTCAACACCAAACGATATGTCTGGCGGAAATCCAATACACCTCACTATCCAAATAACACCATTCCTACAGTAAAGCATGGAGGTGGTAATATCCTGTTATGGGGGTATCTCTTTGCAGCAGGGACTTAAGTACTTGTCAGGATAGAAGGAAAAATAGATGGGGCAAAATACCGCCAGATTCTTGAGGAAAATCTTCTGCCCTCTGCCAGAAAGCTGTCACTGGGAAGAAGGTTTACTTTCAACATGGCAGTGACCCAAAGCACACAGCAAAAATGACCACACAGTGGTTGAAGGAGAAAAGGGGGAATGTCCTTGCATGGCCTAGTCAGAGCCCAGACTTAAACCCCATTGAAAATCCGTGGAACGACTTGAAGACTGCTGTCCACAAATGGTCACCATCAAATTTAACTGAACTTAAGCAGTTCCGCAAAGAAGAGTGGGCAAATATTGCAAAGTCTAGATGTGCAAAGTTAGTGGAGACATATCCTAACAGGCTAAAGGCTGGAATTAAAGTAAAAGGCGGTTCAACAAAATACTGACACACGGGGGTGATCCTTTTTTTCAACTCAGTGATTCTGTTTTTAAATGTTTTAATTTTTTTCTGATATGTTGGTGTTATGTCGTTCACTTTGATGTTATATGTTGCACTGAGCAAATACAGCTGGATAAAACAAAAAACGTGTCTGTCTTCAATTCAGGTTGGGGGTGATACTTTTCTATACCCATTGTATCTGTAAGAACAAAAGTTCCTTAAAGAGCTACTAAACCCAGTAATATGAAAATAGTTCATCTGCCCCCCCCCCCCCCAGTGCCCTCAGGTTATAATTCTTCTTTTTACATTAAAATACTGCCACTATATACCTTTTTGGCTGATCTATATACCATAGTCACATGATAAACTGCAGGGTCTGCCTGAGTGTTCAGTTTTCAGGTAGGAGAAGATTTCCACTATAGCCTGTATACACGCCCACATGTGTGATGTCATGTGACCTGGCTAGCTCTGAGACAATAAAGACTAAACTGAGCATGTGCAGGAGGACTACCCTCACTGTGTATTATCTGTCCTTGTCAAGAGAGACAGTGCAGGAGGGAAGGATCTGTCCATACAGTATCAAAGAGCCTTTTTACACAATGCAGAGGATTAACCCCTTAAGTTCCACAGTGAGTATAACAAGCATGCTATTCTGTATACACAGACTGATTTTACTATTGTGGGTTTAGTAACACTTTAAATTTACTGCAGTGTTATTAACTGATTTTCCCTAGCGGTGCTCACCATGGACATTGAGAAGAATGCTTTGATTGGTCGATCCGGCAGCATTGGACAGCTCACACACATAATTCCCGGCATCCTCTCTCAGGGCTGGTTCTATGTGCAGCCCACCTGCTCCATCAATGGAATGGCGCCAAATAAACTGCAGCTAACGAGTGAAGAAAACAAGCAGAACACTGACACACAGACAGATGTAAATGAGGCATCTTTGTATTTACACAGTACTCAGAAACAGGCAAGAAGAAGATAGCAGCGCCCTTACAGATAGCGGCAGTGGCCTGTCTGTCTGTAGATAGCATTACTTTATAGTGCTGACATTTTACTTATCAGTCTGCCAATCGATTAATATAATTACTGTATAATGTTCTCTGGAGGCACAAGCTCACAGTGTGGTTGATTAGCTGATGCTCTAAAGTTGGCTAGTATTGTATACTGGGATGTATATGTGCATATATACAGGGAAACCATTAAAAAAAAAACATTATTTGACACCTCTGATCTGGATCTTAAAGGCAACCCATCTGGGAAAGAAAAAAAAAACAAATTTAAGTGTCTAAGGGAGCATTTCCACCTCTGAGTTTTGTGTTGAAGGTGCTGGATGTTAAAAATATCCTGCATGTTGTTTATGGTACTATCCCCATTAAATACACCTTAGGAGTGAATGGCAAAGCCTGTAAAACATGTCAGAAGCACATGAAAACAGCAACAAATCTAAGACATACAGTAGTACAAACCATATAGTGCAAATCAATATGTTTTAATATTGAAATCATAGAAAATTACACTTACACTATACTTATGATATATGACTACCTGTTGCTAATGGTCTAAAGGAGTAGGCAGTTGATGGATACCGCTCTACCCTCTAAAGGCCCTGAACCAAAGAGCTCACCTGTGTTTTCTGAAGAAGGAGTGATTACCAAAAGTACATAAGTGTACATACCTACATACATACAAAAGTACATACCCTTATACTATTTGATCCTTAGGGGAGGTCTTTCTGATAAGACCTGAGGGATTCTGGAAAATACAGACCTAGAGGCAATTTGTGACCGGATTTCAGTGGGTAGAGAGGTCACCATGGTACTCCTCAAGACCATTTGCAGCATCTTGTAACACATAACTACTATGGAATGGAAGTTCTTGTGATTGTAATCTTAAAACATGTTGATCTGCACTCTCATGTGGTTTGTTCCTATATGGTGGTTCTGTTAGACCAGATAATACAGTCTACCAGAATTAGTGTTGGTAATGGAGATATACAGTATGTTGCCTTCACCCATGAACCTGGACATTTAATGAGTTGGCAGCATGTTCCAATTGGGCACTTTGATAAACGTATCATGGATCCAGGAATGTTTAGCAAGTCAACCACAATGTTCTAACCAAGTCCACTCCAGCAGGCTTATGCAGGACCCTGGCACTGAATAACCTGGGCATCTCTACTGGCCATTGTGGGATGCTGTGAATGCAGAGCTCACATTGATGTTTGGCTACTTAGAATGCCCATGTTCAGGGGCAGTTGGGCCTCACAGGAGAAGCTTTGATCACTGCCAAAAAAACATGCTGGTACATTATAGTACCTACTCTTAAGGACTTGCATTGGCTGTATTCGATTTTTCTATGGGAGGTTTATTTTAAAGGACACCTGTCACCTGGACAATTAAACAAAATACATCACACAGCTGGCACTCTAAAATGCTAAGCAACACCATTAGGCCTCTTGCACACAAGAAATACACAACTGAGTACAGATCAGTAATACAGCGTTGAGTACAGAGCAGTAAAACAAAATGTTTAATTTAGTACAGTAATTTACTCATATACACGTGTTTACTCATCTATAAGCACATTTACGCAAATATAAATTAGTATGCAGCCGTGGCCAAAAGTTTTGAGACTGTCACAAAGATTCATTTTCACAAAGTCTACTGCCTCAGTTTTTATGATGCCAATTTGCATTTACTCCAGAATATTATGAAGAGTGATCAGATGAATTGCCATTTAATTGCAAGGTCCCTTTTTGGCATGAAAATGAACTTAATCCCATAAAAAAAATGTCCACTGCATTTATGAAAAATTCTTCAGGGCACCCAAAGAAAATCCAGCAAGCGCCAGGACCGTATCCTACAGTTGATTCAGCTGCGGGATTGGGGCACCACCAGTGCAGACCTTGCTCAGGAATGGCAGCAGGCAGGTGTGAGGACATCTGCAGGCACAGTGAGGAGAAGACTTTGGAGGATGGCCTGGTGTCAAGAAGAGCAGCAAAGAATCCATTTCTCTCCAGGAAAAACATCAGGGACAGACTGATATTTTGCAAAAGGTACAGGGATTGGACTGCTGGGGAATGGGGTAAAGTCATTTTCTCTGATGAACCCCCTTTCCCATAGTTTGAGGCATTTGGAAAAAAACCTTGTCTGGAGAAAAAATGGTAAGCGCTACCATCAGTCCTGTGTCATCCCAACAGTAAAGCATCCTGAGACCATTCATGTGTGGTGTTGCTTCTCAGCTAAGGGAGTGGGCTCACCCACAATTTTGCCTGAGAGCACAGCCATGGATAAAGAATGGTGCAAAAACATCCTCTGAGAGCAACTTCTCCCAACCATCCAAGAACAGTTTGGTAAGGAACAATGCCTTTTCCAGAATGATGGAGCACCTTGCCATAAGGCAAAAATGATAACTAAGGAGATGGGAACAAAACATTGAAATGTTGGATCCATGGTCAGAAGACTCCCCAGACCTGAATCCCATTGAGAACTCACACTCATATTCAACACTGCAAATATTGAATCTTCCCATAAACTTCATGTCATTGTCAATAAAAGCCTTTGACATGTATGAAATGCTTGTAATTATACTTCAGTATACCATAGTAGCATCTGACAAAAAGATCTAAAAACACTGAAGCAGCAGACTTTGTGAAAATTAATATTTGTGTAATTCTCAAAACTTTTGGCCATGGCTGTATTACAATACTGGCAACGAAGAAGAATTTTACTCGTCTATACGGTTACGCACCTTTACTTGCCTATACTCAACATTACTCGTCACAAGTCCCTGAGTAAATGTCAGTAAATTATGACACCAGTGTGCAAGGAGACTTAGGCCCCCCCCTTTCACATGGGTGTTCCGTTTGCCCATTTTTCATCCATCCGTTGATGGATAAAAATGGACGCCAATGTATTTCTATGGGTAAGCGGATGTCAGCAGATGATCATCCACTGACATCCACCTTCATTAACATTTTTTTTTTTATATGGAAGAAATCCCTATTTTTCTTCTGTTTAAAAAATGGAACTGATGAAAAAGGACCCGTTTTTGCATTGGTAGTGAATAGAGTTGATCGAACCTCTGGAAGTTCGGGTTCTGCAGGTTCGGCCGAACTTCCGGACAAAGTCCGGGTTCTGGACCGGACTTGACCCGAACCCCGAACCCCATTGAAAAAAAAAATCAATGGGGACCCGAACTTTTAGGAACAAAAATGGCTGTAACAAAGTCCTGGCAAGTCCTAGAGGTCTGCAAAAGGAAGGAAAATAGTGGTAAGAGTCGGACAAGTACCCTACAAAGAAATGGGGATAGGGAAATAACTTAAAATAATTTTTAATCTGAAACCACATAAAAAAAATCAAAAATGGAGGTGGATGTGGAGTTGAAGGTTGAGGAGGTGGTGAAAGAAAAGGAGGAGGTAGCCAACACTTTTTGGAAATGCACCTCTGGCCGCAAATGTAGTTTTTGGATTTTTTTTTTTTAAACCAGCAATGTAGATGCACTTCTTAATTTTGTGCAAGAAACAATAATCTGTCCCTTTAAGCAACAGCAGGAACCTCTCCCTATAGAACTAGGAGATGATTTTAGAACAATAAACTGTCCCTCTAAGCAACAGCTGGAAGAAACTTTCGCTATAGAACTTGGAGATGATTTTAGAACAATAATATGGCTCTCTATGCGGCTGGAAGAAACTTTGCCTATACAACTTGGAAAGCAACAGACTCTACCTAGACCAGTCAGATCGTTCTGTGCAGCAGGATGAGGTCTGCAATCTGTCCCTCAAAGTAGCAGTACTAGTACCTCTCCCTCCCTCAAAGCAGCAGTACTAGTATCTCTACCTAGTCCACAATCAGATTGTTCAGTAATGCAGGATGAGATGTTCTGCAATCTGTCCCTCACAGAGCCTCTCCCTAAACTATCCTGAGAGCATATGACATGCAGCACGGTGACTCCAGCCCCAAATAGAGGCTGTGTCTCATGATGCACTGGCCAATGACAGCCATGCCATTAGTAAGCATGGCTGTGATGGCTTCTAAGGGCAAACCAGTGAAACACTTGTTGATTGGCTGTCCTTGGCAGCTATTCAACACGTGGAGTCAAATACCAGAACCCCAAACCCGAACTTTTTTTGAAAAGTTTGGGTCCGGGTCCTGGACACCCCAAAGTTCGGTACGGACCCGAAGTTTACAGTCCGGGTTCGCTCAACTCTAGTAGTGAATGTGAAAAAACTGATGTAAAACGGATGAAATACTGATATAAACTGAATCCATTATTCTTTAAAAAAAAACGTGACTGAACTGATGAAACAAATGGAGAACCCATGTGCAAGGGGCCTTACTGTATCTGTCCCTGATCCATTCTAAAGTCACCACTCAGAGACCCTATGCAAATAACGGAATCTTCTAGAAGTAAAGAGTGAACACAAATTTGAATCAATAGATAAAAATAACTCGGGCAACTTCATTCAGGCCCCTTTCACACATGTGGACCATTTGTCCATTTTTCATCCATCCGTTAATGGATGAAAAACAGACATCAATGCATCTCTATAGAAACATAGAAAAGTGACGGCAGAAAAAGAGTGAGTAGTCCATCGAGTCTGCCCCTTTTTATTTATTTATTTTATTTTTATTTTTTTTTCACATTAACCTTGTTGTCTGACTATATAGATATATGTTTATCCCAAGCATGTTTGAAGCCATTTACTGTTGACTGTCTCACAACCTCTGTTGGTAGTTTATTCCAATCATCAACCATCCTTTCAGTAAAGTAATACTTTCTAAGATTAGTTTTGAACTTTCCTCCAGTTAGTTTGAGGTCATGTCCCCGTGTTCTTGATTTTGGTTTCATATTGAAAAGACTGCCCTTCTTTTCCATCTCTATGGAAAAATGGATGTAAACGGATGATCATCCATTTACATCAGTTTACATCCACCAACATGTGTTTTTTTAAACTGACCTATTTTTATTCCGGAACGGACAAAGAACGGATGTAAATGGACAAACGGTCCATTTTGGTTTGGTAGTGGATGTAAAAAACAGATGAGAAACTGATGGGCAACAATGTAAACTGATGAAAAATTGATGTAAACTTCATACGTTTTGTTTTTTTTGTGACTGAACTGATGAAATGAACGCTCCGCATGTGTGAAAGGGGGCCTTATTCTGTTTGTTGTAGCCTTTGTTCAACCTCACATCATGAAGCTGGTAGGTAGAATTGTAGGTACACCTCTGTCTACCAGTTAACTTACTGGTCCTGAGTCTTTCACCCAGCGCTGTACCGGAAGAGGGTTTCCTGCTATGACTGTACATGGAAGCAACACAGGATTTCCTTCGAGTACATTTATCTCTGATGGCGCCTCACCCACCTGCGGAGCCACTGGAATGGAAGATAAATATTACTGCAATGGTCAGAAATAATTGTTAAAGTGTGTAACATACAAACATGGAGTATATCACTTACCAAGTCCTGTGACTGTTAGGAGGATTTCTGCTTGTACCCAGCCGAATGGATTCCGGGCCTCGCACACGTACACTCCAGTGTCCTCTGGTTTTGCAACTAGGAAAAGAATGTTAACAAAGCTACTAATATTTAATGATACCGATAAGCATGCATGGAGTAAACTTTATGTTCCAGTTCAGCAAACTGCGGTATGTTAGTTCTTGGCATTGGGTTTTCAGTGCTGAAAACAAGTGGGCTTTCAGCAAACCTCCCAACACTAAAATTCCCCTGTCCCAACAAACACTTAGTCATCTCCCGAAAGGAGCCCTACATTTTTAACCTACAGCTAACACTTTTCCAACCCTTAACGTCTAACTTCAGCCAAAACATTTTTATTGTATCTTTTTTTTTTTAGTTTTGGACCAAAAATGATGGGAATAGAAGTACTGTCAGCATTGTTGTGACACTGCTAAGGCTCGTACACACAATGTGATTATCATACGTATCATATCAGCACGTCCAACTTTTCCCAAAATCGTCTGTCTGTGATTTTCTCTAGCATACTGAAGGTAGTCAAATTATCATTCGACAAAGCCGAACGTAGTGACGTGTTACGAGCATATAAAGAGGAAGATCAGGTGAATGTGATTTGTGAATTAAGGATGCAGGTTTACACGACCAAACACTTCCTGGATTCCGAGCACGCGTGTTTGTACTTACAACTTTTGTTTGTCCAACTTCTGTACACACAAACTAAAAATCGGACAACGCCTAGTCGGCAGACAAAAGTTTTCTAGTTTGCGCATACAACTTCTGTTGGACGATAATTGAAAATTGGCTGTCAAATGGAGCATACTAATGGTCTGATTATTGTACGACAGGCTGTCGTATGACCGTTTTCGGCTGATAATTGTAACGTGTCTACGGGCCTTTAGAGAGACTTTCCATTATTTTCTGCACTTGGGGAATCATGACAATCAAAATATTAAGACAAGAAATGAGGGGGACAGATGCCACTGGAACAAGAAGACATAAGAAAGCAAAAAATACTAAATGAAAAAGGAATCTATCCATATTAATATAGCACTTTTTTCCCTTAATTTTTACCTGGTAATCCTGCAAATCACACACTTCTCTTTCCAGGGTAACATCACCCACTCGCCATACTTGCTGTGCCCCATCCTCTCTGTAAACCCTTACTTCTATTCCTCTAATGATCCAGCACTGGCCCATCTGCAGTTCGTCTGCCCTATTTCTCTTCTCACTGGATGTTTATGCAGCAGCGAAAGCCACTGGCTCCCACTGCTGTCAATCAAAACATGTAAGCAGAAAGCAGGGGACTGGGCAGAGCCAGGCTGTGGGTGTCTATAGACAGACCAGCTCAGAGCCAGATTGCACATCTACCATCATAGCAAGCGGCTTGCTATGGGGGCAGACACAGAAGAGGAAGAACAGACAGCACCTCCGAAGAGGAGGAAGGTGTCCTCTGTGCAATACCATTGCACAGAGCAGGTGAGTATGGCACGGTTATTATTTTAATTAAAAAATGCATTTAAAATGCTTTAAGCTGCTATATCCCACTTCTGTTCTTGGGTTTAGATATACTTTAAAATAAACATTGCAATAATTCCTTAGGTCGCATGCCAGTGTATGGGCAGAATATCTTGTTTGTCTGCCTTCATCCCAAATCAGAAATATGTTTCTGGAGAGAACACTAACTTTAAAATTATTTTAGTGGCTATGGAAACCTGCCTATGTTTACCATTAATGTTATTAAAAAAGTTGGGAAGTTTAATTCCTCAAGAGGTAGTGATATTAAATTTATTTGTGCTGCTTCAGCATTCTGTGCCTTACTTCTCATATGGACGGTGTTTGACCCAAGGCCATCGATGATCTCTGTAGTTCCAGATGGGACAATCGGACCCTCATCTTGGCGGGACCAGGACACTGTTGGTACGGGGCTCCCTTCGGCACTGCAGATAAGCTGCACACTCTCTCCAACATCCACTTCTACGTCCAAAGGAAAGTCTACAAACTGAGGAGGAACTAGAAGAAAGTAAAGATAAGGGGGAACATATAAGCAAGCACAGAAAGGCTTCAACTGCGGCATGATAATCTAAACTAGTAAATCCAGTAAGAACAAAAACATTTATTTAATCAGTTAGTTAGATGCCAAATATTTGTTTTCTACTTAGTTTTATTGCAATTCAATATTGGTCCAGGTACAGTAGGTTGCAGTACATTATCCATTCAAAACACATCAGCTCAAAAATACCATAGATGCCAAATATTTGAACAAAATACACTCAAACCGTATAATCTAGTTCTGCGCAGACAGGGTTCCTTTAAAAGGCCAATTCCAGGCAAAACCATTTAAGTGGTTAGAGCTTATATCAGGCTTTTATTGCTATCTTTGTGCCTATTAGGGAGATTTTTCCTTTACTTCCTGACCAGGATCGGATGCAGTGGCGGCCGGTACACAAGGGGTGCAGGGGTGCCACCCTGCAGCACTGCCCCCTGAGCCTGCATCATCTCTGTGGCCGTGCACTGTGATGGGCGTCAGACCAACAGGTCTCTACCTGGTCTGCCACCCCCTCACAGGCCCATGACCACAATCTGAGGCCCCAATTGGCTAGTTATATATTGTCCTCTGTGCCGCGAGCCCTCCCATCCTGCAAACCTAGCAAATCGGCTTCCAGCTTCTCACCTCAGCCAACTGTCTATCCCGGTCAATGGAGCGGAAAATAGCTGGCTGGCTGTGCACAGTGTGGCATTACTTTGGGAGAAACTAACAGCCACGCTAGCTTGGCAGGTGCACGCCTCTGTGAGAAGTGCTGGAAATCTAAGCTAAGACAGTGGGGGTCGTGACGATCCAACCAGGTGGGGAGTTACTGGAGCATCCACTGACCGGAAGTTATAAGAGATCTCTCCAACAGGAACACAGACAGAACCAATAATTATCCCTAACCACCCTTTTCTTGTACGGTATCACAGGGACAAAAAATTCTCTGCAAAGGGCTCACAAGCAGGAATAAAAATGTTACAGAAATCTTAACTACACCTAAAATAAAAAATTGGAATTTGGCTTTGATATTGGATTACATGCTCTACAAATCTGTCACAAACTTGGCCAATTCAAACTGGGCATATGCCAAAAATACATGTTACCCTCTGTAAATACAGCATAGAAAAACAATCAGTACATTCATATAAAAGCAGCTGAACTTATAGGAAACCTCAACATTTGCAGTAAAAGTTGAGTCTGGCTCTCTCTCTTGCTCACCATTGGTCTTTCAATGAGATGTGACACATCACTGACCAATAGGGAGGCTTGGGAAGTGGTACCAAAACTGCCTCATAAAGAAATATGTAATAGAATAGTAAGGGTATTAAAATGTGGAAGTCACATCAAACATCAAATTTTACTTTCAGAGAAACTACAACAATAATGCTACATGCTTGCTAATTAAAAGTACAATAATATTTTTTTTTCCTAAAATATGTTTTTCAAATGTTATCTTAATGGATTATGTTTAGGAAAAAGAAAGCATTTAATGCAGGGTGCTTCCATGCTTCCGTGTATGCAGTGCATGCTGGGCTGTCTATTAAGTTAGCCCAGCACTAGCCGTTAACTTGTTGGTTGCTGCTGCAGAAGAGAGAAGACTTAGAGGGCATGGCCTTCTAGGAGAGGAAAAGGGGGTTCCGTCCCTCCCATGAGTCTCTGAACTGCCCATGTGTGGTATCCAGCTATTCAGGTCTGTATTTAAAGCAAATTGGCAAACCAGTACTCTAAAACACTAAAGTACCAGACACACAATTGGGATAAATTTGAAAAAACAAAATTATGCAAAATTTAAAAACTAACTACAAAGAATTTTAAAAATGTTTAAAAAAGTTATAAAAATGCTATGTTTGTAAAATATTGATTTTACGTTATATAAAACAATTAAAACAGTGACTATAAATATGGGCATATAAACATCTAAACATTCAAAAAATAAATAAAAGAGATGCAAGACCAATATAGTTTGCTTTTGATAAAAACTAAAGTATAAGATCTGAATATTATCCATATCACCCCTAAAGATTTGGCAGTATGTCAGCCCAGCAAAACTTCTTTGATTTCCATTGCAATTAAGTCAAAAACGTCCCCCTATTCCCGCTTGCAGACTGCACTGCAGAAGCAGCACACTGTCCTGATTGGCTTCTGACCCTCCACCAGAAAAAGTTCAACCACTGAACGGATTATAGGAAAAATTAAGATAAAATTAATTCAGAATTCCCAAAATTAAACTAACGGTTTTTAAAAAATAAATTTCATGATTTCTTTTTTTAAAAAAATGGTATAAAAATATATTTAAAGCAAAATATATTTTTTAGTTTTGGATTAAAAAAGCGATTGTAAAAAAAAAATGTACAGCTGTCGCCGGAATAGAAGGTGAGGGGGACCTTCCACCCTGTTCTGGTGACAGCTGTATAAAGCCTGTCGGCAGTTTTGTCTAGCGTACTGACGGTAGGCAAGTAATCGTCCAACAAAGCCTAACGTAGTGACGTGTTACGAGCGTATAAAGAGGAAGATCAGGTGAATGTGATTTGTGAATTAGGAACACAGGTTTACACGACCGAACACTTCCTGGATTCCGAGCATGCGTGTTTGCACTTCCAACTTCTGTACACACGAGCCAACAATCGGCCAACTCCTTGTTGGCCAACAAAAGTTTTCTAGTCTTGTCAGCCAACTTTTGTTGGACGACAATTGGAAATCGGCTGTCGAATCGTGCATACTAAAGGTTGGATTATCGGCCAACAGGCTGTTGGACAACCGTTGTTGGCCAACAATCGGACCGTGTGTATGGGCCTTAAGAGATAAGAGGAGATCTGATCAAAATGTCTGTATGCTACTTTCTATTACGCATAAAGCATTTGAAAAAAAATCTGAACTCAATTTAAAGGGATTGCTTCTCACTGTCTATTTCTCTGGGACAGCAAGTGAGGTGAAATCTCCTCCATGGAGAAAAAACCTGACAAAATTTTAACCATTCCCTATTTCCCTTCCAAAAAGAAAAACATTTATAGCTTTATACTTTAAATATGTTTTATATCTGCCTGGAGTTCAGTTTTAATTGATTTTATATTTTAAATAGCCTTATACACGAATGTCTAGGATTCCCAAATATGTCTCCAATACCTGTCCAGGCAAGACACAAATATGTTCTTTAATAATGGCTTGAACAATAATTAGTGCGTTTTGGTTACTTTGTGTAATTCATCTACAAAGACCAGTAATGGACAATTTGTAGTTCCCTGGACATAAAAGCAAACATAAATGACGGTACAAAAAGCTTTAATGTGTTCTTGTATATTTTCCAATATACAGTACAAATCTGGATTCTTTCCCGACAGTGTGTGTGGCTACTTGAAAATTATGTGTTGTATAGACAGTGATGCCGAAGTTTTAGCGTAGGTCTAGTCACAAAAATCTCATATAAGCTTTAACATATTAGCTCACTTTTTCAGTAATTTTCAATCTTTTAAAATCTGCAGCTTTCAGTATTAAACCCAAAAGCATTGTACTGTATTTAAATCTGCTAGTACATCTAACACCCCCCAGACTGACAATGCTGCTGTCCAAATCTGCCCCCTCTGGTCCTTCATCCAGAGTGAACGGTCAAAAGGTGTGTTACTGGCCAGATCACCGGGGATTGTAAAGTCTCATTTTTTTTTTGTTAAAAATAACAAACATGTTATACTTACCTGACCCGTGTAAAGGTTTTGCACAGAGCAGCCCAGACCCTCCTCTTCTCAGGTCCCTCTTTGGTGCTCCTGGCCCTCCCTCCTGTTGAGTGCCCCCACAGCAAGCAGCTTGCTATGGGGGCACCCAAGCCAAACCACAGCTCCCTGTATCCATTCAGACATGGAGTCGCGACCTGGTCCCGCCTTCTTTCTCTCCTCATTGACTGACTGACTTTGATTGACAGCAGCGGGAACCAATGGTGCCACACTGCTGTCTCGGCCAACGAGGAGATGAGTCTTGGGCAGCATCGCTGGATCTAGAGGGACCTCAGGTAAGTATTAGGGGGGCTGATGCACACAGAAGGCTTTTTATCTTAATGCATAGAATGCATTAAGATAAAAAAAAAAACCTTCTGCCTTTACAACCACTTTAAAAAAAGAAAATTAATACATCTAAACTGCAATAGAATATATTTTTGGTTTTGGGTTTAATACCGCTTTATGAATACCTGGTGATCCTGCCATGAAGGCATTTTCTGGTATGTGGTGACAACTATATGTTGTACTCCTGCATTGTCACCCTTTCATATAACGCTCTGGGGGAGCCAATAAATATCCTTGCTGACGCACATTGAATAGGCATGTTCTACTACCAGCAAGCCAGCCTAGAGCAAGGAGAAGATCAGCAACACAGCAGGAAATGTCATCCAATTAGGGTTTATAATATGTTGCATGTGAATATAGAGGTAGGTGTGTCTAGATTGAAGATAGAACTATTTTTTTCAAAAATATAAGTTCTCGTAAGGATTGCCCTTCTGGGGTGGCAGAGAAAATCAGCAACATACTCAACTTGCCAGCAGATACACACAGCTAAAATATTGTCTCTCAGCAGAAATAGCCTTTAAAGCCCAATGTTTGTTAATGCTGATTTGTCAACGAAAAACCGGATGGTGTGCTCTGGACTTTAATTGTGCTGGATTTTTCCATCTATTGGTCTATTACAGACATACAGTATATATTATGACAATGCGTTGGGCAAGAGCTGCTTTGTAAGCAATTTCAGATTCCCATTTCTGCATGGGTGCATTTTGGGCCCACTAGTTTGGAGTTTCTTGACCCAAACTGATGTCCATTTTGTTGATCTCTTCATCGGTTGTCCTTCAATTGCCTCCCCACTGTCCAGGAAGGTGTGATTTAGCACTCCTTATTAACACAATGGTTTTATTGAAAGATTTGGAGTGTAAGGCATCTGTCAAATCTAAAATAAAGTCCTGAAGAAGCGTTGTTCACCACGAAATGCGTTGCCTTAAGATATGACAGTAGTTATTTAGGCTTTATGCATTTTTAATACCCACTGCACTATGTTTAGTTATCTTTATATATATACACACACACACACATCTTTTATGGTATCGGTATAATAAAACATCAATATTTTTAATGAAGTGTTTTTTGTTTGGATAAATACCAGTTGGACATCTTGAACACCCCATTTGTTTTCTTTGGGTTCATGACCTACTGATATATAAGCTGTTGAGCTTTAATTCTTGTTTCCTCCAGCTATATTATTGATTGCTTGAATACCAATCATCACCCACCAGTTGTGTCACATGGGAGTGAGAGGAATAAGTCAAATGCAGCTGAACAAAAAGACAGAAAGCTTTGGAAAGGTCAGCATTTGCTGGTTGGGACACCTTTAAAGTGAACCCGTCACTTTGCCTACTTGTTAAAAGAATAAGTTTGCTTTAAGCTGCATGTACAGATTAGACAACTATGTCCTGTTCTAAACCTTTTTGACAAATCAAAAATTCTGTCTCTAAGGCAAAGCCCATGATAGCCCTGAGCAATGGAAGAAAAAGTTTGGTAGAGTTAGAAATCCTTGCTCAATCTGTTATACTTTCTTTGTAGCCATTAGTGAATTAGGTGGGCCCCTTTCATTACCCATAACCGTAATCTAGAAAGTGTCTCAGTTTCATGTACATGGACATAAATTCATCCTTGGTGTCTATAAACATCTTTAGATTTCGAATTACAGCATGTTGCTTTGTTTTAGTTTTCATAGTATAATCATATGCACAATAAACAACAATGCAAAATCTCCATTTCCAAAAAATGTTTGCACCCATGATCACACACTCATGGTCCATCGATAGATATGACCAGAGGAGGAACTCTTCAATAAGTTCCAGATTTATCATTTATTCAGCATTGCACCACTGACTGAATCAATATGGAGTCACCCCTACAGCTGCATATATTTTAAACTAAATATATTAAGTACTTCCAAGCCATGATTTGTGTTTGACGCACAGTACTTATTTATTTTCTTCCTCCGAGACGTACTTATTTATTTAATAATCTCCATAGCACACGTCTGGAATCTGAATTGTATTTTCGGTGCTTCCTGAAAACACGGTTTTAGTAGATGACTCATCTCACCAAGGAATCTTTAAGCCTTCAGCTAGCAGTTTGTGTTTTATTTTATTTATTGATGTTTGAGTGGTGTTGGTGACATTGTGATGGTATGATGTCATTGCTCTTACTGGTGGGATGAGTGATGTAATGATGTAAGTGTTGCTTTGTATGGCTTTCCAGTCTTTTACGAGTATTGCGGAAGTGGGTGAGACTGCCACCGGCCTGAAGCCTGATACGAAATGACGGCTTGTCTGGTATATCATTTGCCCAGGAGGTTCATTCATATCACAGCTTGGCTTTTAAGTGCTTCAAACGCCTGTCATGTTTGACAACCCTTGAGATCTTTATTCATTCATTTTTTTGTACCTTGTTTCAAAGACCTGTTCGCAGGGCCAGTGCATAATGGATGCAATAAATCGGGCATGAAGAACTCAAATGAAGTGGAATGGCCACTACAAATAAGTGAAGCGCCGATCTGTCGCGGGTTCTAATGCTGCTGCTGTTACTCTCCAGAGCCAATCTGCTTTAAAGCAGCCTTGTTGCTACATTTAAATAATAAAGATGGATGTAATCCTATCAAAGAAGAGCTTTAATACTGGTTCCAACAGACAATGTTGGGGTTGATTTATTAAAACTGGAGATTTCAAAATCTGATGCAGCTCTGCATAGAAACCAATCAGCGTCCAGGTTTTTTTTGTAATAGCTTAATTAACCAAGCTCAAGTTAGAAGCTTATTTGGCTACCATGCACAGTTGCACCAGATTTTGCTGTCTCCAGTTTTAGTAAATCAACCCCAATGTCTTCACTCTCTTGAAGAGTTATGGGTGCTACCCTTATCTGACACTTCCACATTTGGCGACTACCTAGTCCCCTGTCCAGGGACTTTTCTTCCTCCCACCACCCACTACATTACTACAGGACACACTAATAAACCAGTAGCTGTTAGAAGTAACCACATTACCAGTGGAGACCAGGTATCTGAGACACAACTCTACCTGTAGTTCTTCAAGAAAGTGAAGATTTGAGTCACCATCCACTGGGAAGGTATTACGTTTCTTCTTTTACAGGGTAGCTCTGCATTTAATATTTCATTGTCACTTTAAAAAACAATTCCACTTTTGCTAAAAACCTTAGATAGCTAATTGCTAAATGAGCAATGTTCTAATTTAAATGTTTAAAATGATCTACCCATTACATACAGCATGAAATTATAATTTTCTATATCTGACCAAAAATTCAGTTGTTGCTTCCTTGCAATCATGGCAACACTATGGGTGTTCTGTTCAGTATTTATGTACAAAACGCCCCATCAATCTTTTTTCCTGGTCACATAGTTTGGTTACTGCTTTTCCTGCACACAGCTATAGTTAATTTGTAATTTTTCAACTAGCTGTATTATTGATTTTTGCGAGGTTAGAGTAGTATTTGCCAGCTAACAATGTATAGTGGGCCTCCAGTGCAGCCCCTGACATCATCAAAGGGCCACACTAATATATGTATTAGTAGGGTGGGCTGCGAAAGACTGCAGATATACTAGAGAAAATGGTCAGAGACTGAAGACATGCAACGGGTGTTGTTGATGACTGGGAGACGTTCTTCAAGAAACAAAGAGTGTGGGCCTGTTACAGTTACGTGAGGCTAGTAGAGATAACTGCCAGAGATCATCTTTCTATAGCAATGCTCCCACTCCAGATTGCTGGGGTCCAAAGGCCACACGGCAACCACCAAAAGACATGTGGCCCTCAGGTAGCAGGTTGACACCAGGGGGCTAAATACAGAATAAAAATTTACTATTCGTTTTTTACCGTTGTTATGTACACCATGATATTTGTAAGACCAAAAAGTACAATGATTGGCTCCTGGGTAATAATATGGAATAACAGCTGTCTAATGGCACCACGATCCACAAACATATAATGATCATTGCCAGACTCACTTGGTTAACAGAAGAAAACAATCTTAGGTGTATGTGTGACTTCTCCGAACAATCCCAGACCAGCCTGTTCAGAAGAAATAATCTAGGGCTGATTCTGAAGCCAATTGATATTGTTTTCCGTTGATATAAAACTAGAGTAAAATGGTCAAACATGCATAGATATCGTTCATTCAGCCTGCAAGCTGAACAAAAGAAATCTTAACAGATTCATCCTTCCATGTTACACAGTGTGGATGGATGAATCTCCCGCTGCCTGTTACAGTATCTTCAGATCAAAGTTTGTTGAGTCAGGTGGGGCTGGCCCAGTAAGGCTATCCACAGCCTAGGTTTTGGCCAATTCAGCAGAAAACTGATGAAATTTGGTCCATGTATGCCCACCCTATTCCACCGGCACAAACATGCATGCTTGGCAACCCTGAATGGCACTATACGGAGAGATGTCTTGTAATGAATGTAGTACTTACCTCCAAAGAGGTTACTGGACACAGACAGATTTTACGTGAATAGTATAGAAGCCACCAGTCACCCAAGCGCACTGACAAGTTCAGGCTAGGGGATAGGTTTTGAGGATTTATTTCTCAAAAACTTTATCGGGCAGGGGTTTAGGGTCATGGGATACTACGGAAAGACCAGCAGCAACAGCAAATTAACTAGCTTCACTCTAGTGTTTCAATGTCAGCTTCTCTGGAGGTAGCTGGCGTTTTTAATTATTTTATTTACATATAAGTCTTGCATAAATATTTTTGTTATTTATTCTGGGAGGTGAACGTTTGGTTAAGATTATGCCTTTTCCGGGTCTTTAGGCTGGAAACGTTCTTTGGCTTCCGGTGTTCTTGGTTCAGAGACGTTCGTATTTGGAACGCATCTCATTTCCGGTCCCTGGTCATATAGGGCAAGACGCCGATGGCTAGCCACACCCCTGACGTCAATTGGATGACGAAACGCGTTGGGTGGAGCCTAGCGACGCTTGCCACATGTGACCAGGAAGCTTTCCAAGCGGCCGCCATTTTGGTGATTGGACGCCGAACGAGGTTTTAACTGACCGATTGCACTGTTTTATCCTTATGAATGTGAGTGTGCATTTTGCATTTTTCTTAATAAATTAGTTTGATTCTTGCAATCTACACTATCAGATGTTTATATGTTTTCCATGACCATCAACTGCAAGTCTTGTTAAGCTGTGATTACCACCTCCCCCCTGGAGCCGCATAAGGGATCTCTATAGAGTGTGAGAGACTGCTGATGTTTCCCTCTGGTTGAACTGCTCATTCGAGGCTGACACTGACCCTCCGTAATAGGGGGTCGGTGTGTTCTGGTAAGAGGCTTGGTGTGTTGGTGTCACGGGTGATGGTCTGCACGGTGGAAGTTTGGTGACCACTGCCAACGATGAGAGATTTCTTTTGAGGATTCCAACATTTATGTGGACATTGCATTACTGACTTGTGCGCTGCAGTCCTTTCTATGATATTCTTGAGTTTTGAGAAACATCCTGTCAAAACTCAGGAAAGACACCACATGACTTCAGCATGCGTAATCATGCTGAAGTGTGGAGCAGCCAATCCTGGGAGAGCTGGAGGAGAAAGGAGGGGAGAGTGTGAAGCTTTGTCTGCTCCATGCATGAGATAAGGAAATGACCTGTCACTCACACAGCATGGGGTAGAAACATCTCCTATTTCTCAGTTAGTCAAAAAAAAAGATAAGGGGATTGCTTAGAGCTGGATTAACTCTTTGTGGCAAGACTGGGCACAAATGACATGACATCCTATACTCTACTAGGCAGAATTATTAATTAAATGGTTTTTTTTCGGGTTTACATCCAATTTAAATTAATTTTAGTGCACACAAACATAATATAATATCCAATTTTTGGTATAAAAGATGATGCTGCACTGCGTAAATACCAAACATGTGAAATGGCAGCAAATGAAGGTACCCAACTGTCCATAGGCGATATATTAAAAGCCTCTGTGCGGAGCGAATCACAGCAGGGGGTCCAGTGAGTCCCTGTTCTCAGGGACGAATTGGGGCCAAATTTTGCCTGAATTTGGCCCTGAAACGGAGCCAAAGATGCACAGGACTCCTGTGCAAGCTACCCCGAATCCTGCACGGAGATGTGTGAACCGACCCCATAGAGAGCTGGTCAAAATCTCCTCTCATGCGAATTGGATGCGGGGAAACCCACATCCAATTTGCATAGGTTTGAATCCAGACTCACAGATTATTAATATAGAGGTGATTGTGAATGATAAATGAAGACAAGGTGCACAAGACCTACGTGCAGTAAATCAGACCACAATTTATTAGCAAAGTTGTAAAAGGTGGGTACTCACAAGGTTAAAAACAAATGGAGCATGGAATCGGCAGAAACCAGGAGACTGTGTCACATTCCTAACATGATCCTGTGCTGATGTTCGGCTGGAGCTGTGTGAAGAGTGGCAGATTGGCTGGACAGGGCCATCTGTATGTTCTGTAGCTCCTTTGGAACGCACCAGCACCGGGAGATGGAAACCGGAAGTTCGGCGTACCGAAAGTGATGTCAGTAAGCAAGGAGCCAATAGGGTGACGCGTTTCAATACATCACGTATTTTCTTCAGACCCTGGATGGAGAGGGGATGAGAGGCTCTGATGTAGGAGGCCTGGAGGGAGGGACATCCAAAGGAGGACTCGGGCGGCCCCTAGTGGCCAAAAAACAGTACCACTCATCTCCAAACCAGCATGGCTCATTCAAATTAGATAAAGACTTTTAACAATCTGGTAACATTTGTAGAAAAAGGGGGAAAACCGATTCTAGTGTCAAGGGAAAACCACAAAAATGGAATAATACCAAAATGGAATAATAATAAAAAATCAAAAAAAATAAAATAAAATACAATAAAAAAACAATAAAAAATGATGTAATTCAGTAGGTCCAAAACCTATATATATATATATGTGGGTGTGTACGTGCACATGTGAACATTCGGACTTGTAATAAGTTGAAAACATTAACATGTAATTAGGAACATCTTATCTCCTGCTGTGTAGTCTGGATTAGCTGGATCTGAATGCCCGCAAGTATGCATAAGGAAAAAGCAGTGTGTTGCGTGAAATATGCGCATATCCCATAATAATAATAATAATGGTAATAATAAAAAGATGTATCTGGTGGGATGTGAACACATGGAAGTGAAAATAAAAGGAGTCTAGGACAGGAAAGGGGTGGGATTTGTAGACTGTAGATGTATCTCCACGGGCACATGTGGTCCCAAATCCTTTACAGAGACCTATCCGACACCGTGGGGAGTGGTATGGGAACTTGCGTAGTGGAAAGTGAGCTGCCTATACACTCCTCCACTTGCCATCTACGCCATCCTAAGCTGGCAGAAGGGTGTGACAAGTAAAGGGGTTGCGGGCAGAGCGTGGGTGTATCGAGCCCAAGGGATTGTGTTGTAGAGTGTACATGCATGAATACACGCCCCCATGTGTTTCTCCCTGTGAGCAGGATAGATGTTATATGACAGTGTTAATCTCTATCTCTTCGTTCAGGTCCATAGGCGCTAAACAATTCAGGGTAAAGATCCAAAATGTTTCCTGGCTACATAACCTCCGGAAACGTTCAGCCGGAGGGTAGGTGTCAGGGATGGACTCAATGACCCAGACTTGCAAACCATTCGTGGACGGGGAATGGTGTTTGGCAAAGTGGCAAGGAATGCTGAGTAAGGGTTCGCCCTCCGTGACCAACCTACGGTGTTCACCAAACCTGGCCTGATGGTCCTCCCGATATAATAGAGACCACAAGGGCAGGACAAACAGTAGACCACATAGGTGGTGGAGCAGTTGTAAAAGGCTTTAATAGGGTAGGTCGTATTTCCACAAGTGAAAGATTTCTTCCCATGGGGGACATATGCACAGGTAAGACATAAGGCTTTTTTGCAACGATACATTCCCACCAAAGGGACCAAGGTAAGTTGTTTGAGGGAACTTGTTTTGACTGAAGATTTCATCTTGCTAGGAGCAATTTTGCTTTTTACATTTCTTGCCTTTCTGTAGGCAAATTTGGGGGCCTCTGGGATAGAGGATGCTAGGTGTGGGTCCTGGTTTAGTATGGACCAATGTGTTTTTAAATATTTTCAATTTTCCGGAAATGGTTATGGTATTGGGTAATGAATCTAATGACAGGTCCCTGGGTGTTATCCTTGGCACAGGGTGGGGTATCTACTGCATACTGGTGTGCGGCCTCTTGAACAAGTGACAGAGGGTACCCTTTATCAAGGAATTTATTTTTCAAGAATTCACTTTGTGTGACATAATCTTCTAGTTTGGTACAGTTATTTCTGAGACGATGGAATTGTTTTTTTGGTACATTGCGGACCCATCTGGGGTGGTGGCAGCTGGTGTAATGCAAGAAGGAATTTCCAGCAGTGGGCTTAGAGTAGTTCTTCACAATGATCTGGGTATCAGAGTGGGATAGCTCCAGGTCCAAAAAGCACAACGTCTCAGGATCTACCACGGAGGTGAAGGTCAACCCAAACCTGTTGGAATTGCAGAAGACCACAAACTGCAGGAAACGACCCAGGGTACTATTCCATATGATTATGATATCATCGATGTGACGCCTGTAGAAGATCAGATGTTCAGCATAAGGGTTGTTATTCCAGATGTGCCTAGATTCCCATAGCCCCATGGTGATGTTGGCATAGCTGCGGGAAAAATTTGCCCCCATGGCTGTGCCCTGTTTCTGCAAGTAATAGTCACCCAGGAACTGGAAATAGTATAATATGTTCCAAACAGAATATGGTTGCTTGAAGGATGAACTCTGCTTGGCTGGGATGGAGGGAGGAGTCTTCTGCCAGGAAATGAGATATGGCATGAAGGCCGACCTCATGTGGTATGGAGGTGTAAAGTGAGCATACGTCTAGGGGAGGCCCACAGATAGGAGGGTTCTCAGCTGTAGGGTTCTAGGAGCTCCATAAGATGAGTTCCATCACGACTGTAAGCAGGCAGGGCTTGGGTTGCAGGAAAAGATCCACATATTGCGAGAAAGAGGAAGTAAGACTTTCCCTGGATGTTATGATGGGGCATCTTGGTTTGTTTGATTGGGTCTGGCAGTTCTGATTCTGAGGTGAAGTGAGGTAGTGGGTCACTCTTCAGTCTAACATAGGTGCTTGAATCGGAAAGGAGGCGATGGGGTTCTGCTGTATATGCTGATTTGTGATTGTGAATGATGGCCCTAGAATTATTGCTATCTCTCCGATGTTGTCGGTGATACCTCACATGTATGGCACAATCACCATTTAAATATTCTTGCCGGACCTACGTGCGTGTATGCATTTGCAAAAGTATTTTTACTTATTTTATATTTATTTTTTATTACACTTTTTACATTTTATTTTATTTAACTTGTTATCACAAGTGGGTGCACAAGCCCCCTTTGTGATAACTTTGGGTAGGTGACAGGTACACTTTATGGATATATATTAGACCCCTGATGTCTCCCCTGTTCTTCAAAGCAGCTGATCAAACACAGCTCTGTAACAACCAGGGAAAGACAGCTGGGGGGCTTCCAGGAAGGATGGCATGTCCCTGCACTTTCTCTACTCATCTGCAATGTCTCCCTGAGCTAAGCACTGTCGCTGACAGACAGGTAACTCGTCCCTACTCTATTCACACACAAAATGCGTGCCAGGGTCTTAAATAGACTCGACCTGACCCAAGATGGCTGCCAAAGTCACACAAGACACCATCATACAATCGGATGCTAGCTCTCTATCACAGAGGAGATCACAGAAGAACGAGCTTCTCTCGACTTCCTCCTCCACCTGCAGTGGAGAAAACAGACTACACCTGCCAACATACTGTATATATGGAGTACAGAAGGGTTAAAACCCCGATCTGGTTATTTCTTTTTTACCATTTGTATACTATTGGGAAACTTCCCTTCACTCCCTGTTTCTAAGAGACACAGCAGGAAGTAAGAGGAAATGAGGGGTAATTGCCTCTTAGACAGTTGTCCATGGAATAAGAGTTCCCTTCCCCTCTTGTTCTGGGGACAGCTCTAAAAAATCTCCCTGTATCTTTTCTAGTGGACAAAGGTCTTCCAATACAAATAGAGGAATGAATTTCTCCAATGGGGACACAGACATCAATAAAAACTTGACAGAGAGCCTAACTCTTCCCCACTCCAAAAACTAGCGATGTCTAGTGACACAATTTAAAGTACATCTAAAACCAATTACTAAAATCTCATCTCAATCTTTAAAATTGTTATGGCAATTTAAAAAGTCATTTCCAAGCTTGGTAAATTTGCAGCCTATTCAAATAATACTGGGTGATGCTGCCATGAAGGTCTTTGTTCAGGCACTTCCTTTCACAAGGAGACAATATCTGGTACCCTGTCACATGCCCTTCCAGTGAAGACTAAAGCGGCCATGCCTGCGTGCTTCTACTATTGCAACTTAGAAGAGGCCTGTCCAGAGCAATATTATGTAGCCAAGGACAGAATGAGTGCATGTAGATAAAAAGTAGCTGCATAGATGCTGCAGATCAGCAGCAATAAGCTACAACAAAAGATGAAAAGAGGGTACAAATATATTTTCAAAAGAATAATGGCAATTGTTATAATGCATCGTGCCTTTGCAAATGAAATATCCCTCAGCCTTTAGCTCTACTTTGACCGAATAACATGGGTTATAAGGACACCACTGAATTGGCCACTCTGTTATCTAACGTGTTTGAAAGAATTTACTTTTTCGGCAAAAAAGGAATTATTTTGACCCCAGCTGGAAGTTGCAGTTTAATGACAGGGAAGTGCAGGTTACCCTTTTCACCTACACCAATATTATAACGGAGTTAAAAGCATTGTGGGAAAAATAAACACCGCCTTACAGAAAATCCGTCCTCTTCGGTGAACTTAAATTATGTTGTTAAAATAGTTTCTTTTTTTTTGAAGATGAACTGAACAGGAATAATGAGTATGAGTGCTCTCTTCCTCCTACCCAGCTTCAAAGGTTAACCCTGTCCCCACCGCTTGAGAAACTGGCAGACTAAATATTACAATGTAATCCGGTGCCCAGTCATTTTGCCGTCAAAGGGTGTGGTGGACAGAGGCCCCCGAGGCAAAGTGTGTTTTCATTTCCCCTAATTATTTTCAAAGAGGTCTGATGTCAAAATGTGTAGCCTGTCTGAGGAGCTCCCAGAGGTCTAAATTCCAATGACTGGCAAGCATTAGTATCACTTACACATCAAGATGCGGTCAGGATGTTTGGTCTTGTTCAGTCAAATGTTCTGACGTCATGTCAAAGGTTCCAATAACATGATCAAGACAGGTCAGGGTCATTCGATTTTGATGGCCTGGATGGAATGTCCTACTGGCAGAGACGGCAAGGACTATGAAATTACTTCATTATCTGACCCGGAGGCTAAATTCACGATTATGCTTGCACGATACCGCATACATTGATGGGTTTGTTCATGAAGTTTGACACACGTTCGTAACACACATTGTACCTGCCTTTTAGGGGACATCCCATTGATTTCTAATGGGCCTTTTAGGGGACATCCCATTAATTTCTAATGGGCCTTTTAGGGGACATCCCATTAATTTCTAATGGGCCTTTTAGGGGACATCCCATTCATTTCTAATGGGCCTTTTAGGGGACATCCCATTCATTTCTAATGGGCCTTTTAGGGGACATCCCATTCATTTCTAATGGGTCAACACAGTTAACTACACATCTGACATTCCAACAGGCCACAACACACAGATATAAATACTTCCACACATAAGTTGTTGTATGCTGCTTTGGCCAAAAGTGGGTTTGGAACTACGGATACTGGAAGCCTGTGCTAGCATTTCTCCTGCGGTGTTGCTATCAGTGTGTGAAGAGTGGGAGAAGAGGGTTGCATTGACAATCCAACACAATGGGCAGCACATTGAACACATTTTATAAGTGGTCAGAAACTTGTAAATAACTCATGAAAGAATAAAGTTACGTTAAAACCAAGCACACCATTGTTTTTTCTTGTGAAATTCCCAATAAGTTTGATGTGTCACATGACCCTCTTCCTATTGAAAAAACAAAAGTTGGATTCAAAATGGCCGACTTCAAAATGGCCGCCATGGTCACCACCCATCTTGAAAAGTTTCCCCCCTCACATATACTAATGTGCCACAAACAGGAAGTTAATATCACCAACCATTCCCATTTTATTAAGGTGTATCCATATAAATGGCCCACCCTGTACATCAGTAAGTGGGGAACACGGGTTGCATGCGTCCATATTTCTTCCATGATAGGTTTACTCCAACCTTTTCCTGACCAGAGGTCATTGAAGTCTAGATGCCCAGGCCACATTTAGCAGTGTCATCATGCATGGGTTAACAACTCAGTATGACTAATTTCCATACCAATATCATTTTAAAGGGTAACTCCACTTTCGTGGGGGAAAAAAATAGCAAATAAAGAAAAAATAATATAGTGCATATAATTGCGACACAAGTCAAATTGTAATTGAATGTCATTAAAAATTACCTTTCCTTTTCAATCTGCAGCACTGTAATTTTCTGAGAATATATTGCAATATGGCTACCTGGAGTTGTTCTGTACACAGAGTGTGTACTGACCACTCCCTAGGAACATAATTTCCTGCTTGTGTAATTGGCTCACCAATATTCCCAGAAGTCTGCCTAAGATACAAGTCAGATTTCAGGTATCCTCTACAACAAAAAATGTAATTTTTGGAGAGATACTTTCAATAGGAACACGTCTAAAGGGATGCAGGCCCAGCAGATTTTCTCATTAGTGCTCTGCAGCTGCACATCTGACAGTTAATTATGAAACCAATACCATTAGACCCACTCAGAATAGAGGCACAGAGAAAAAACAGTGATTTCTTTAGAATAATAAAAGGTAGTTTATTCTAATCCTTGCAATGTACATATATTACCCAGAGGGGAATGTTTTTCTCTACAAAAGTGGAGTTACGCTGTAACCACTTGCCGACCTCCTGCCGTGGCTTGATGGCGGCAAATTGGTTTGTTATCGTGAAATGCCGTCACCTGACGGCGGCCGCGATAACGAGTATTGTGAGCATGCCGGAGGCGCGCTCACTGTGTTCTGAGGGGGCCAGGGAGCGGGTAGGGCTGACTCGATATCCGCCAGCTACCCGCAATGGCTCCCCCGCAGTGTGAGAACGTAGGTCCGTGTATATAAACACGGATTTCCGTTCTGACAGAGGGGGAAGGGATGTGATCACAGGCTTCCTGTATATGGCCGTGATCACTTTCCTCCCCCTGCCAGACCAGCTCCCATACAGTTAGAACACATTGAGGGAACACAGTTAATCCTTAGAGCGCCCTCTCCAGGTTAACCCCTTCACTGCCAATGGCATATACACAGTAATCAGTGCATTTTCATAGCACTGATCGCTGTATAAATGCCAATGGTCCCAAAAAAGTGTCAAAATGGTCCGACATGTCTGCCACAAAATAACGCAGATCGCCGCCATTACTAGTAAAATATAAAAAATAAAAAAAACCCAGAAATTAATTCTCATCATTCGTAAACGCGGCAACTTTTGTGCAAACCAATCAATAAATGCAGATTGTGATTTTTTTACCATAAATATGAGGAAGAATATAAATCGGCCAAAACCGATGAAAAAAAAATTTTTATATATTTTTTTGGATTTGTATTTTAGCAAAAAGTAAGAAATACTGTTTTTTTTTGCAAAATTGTCGCTATTTTTTTGTTTATAGCGGTGATCAGAAATAACACAGAGGTGATCAAATACCACCAAAAGAAGCTATATTTGTGGGAAAAAAAGGATGCAAATTTTGTTTGGCTACAATGTTGCACGACTGCGTAATTGTCAGTTAAAGCGACGCAGTGCTGAATCGCAAAAAGTGCTCTGGTCCTAACATGGGAAATCCTTCCGGGGCTGAAGTGGTTAAGAACATACGGTATAAGGTTTTCATTTCTTGCACTGTTGTTTTTATTATAGACTGATAAATGCACAAACTTGGAGGAAATGCTGTAAAGTATAAATGCTTTCAAAAAATACATTTTAGTTGTTTATTTTTATCAATTTACAAAACGCAAAGTTAGCAAACAGTAGGAAAATCTAAATCCAATCAATTATTTGGTGTGACTACGCTTTGGCTTTCAATCAGCATCAATTCTTAAGCTGGATACACACTATACAACTTTTGTTCGATTTCCTTTTGATCTACCTTCAACTATGTAGTGCAAGGGTCTGCCTGATTGCATACAAATTGAAAGTGTTTAGGAGTCACCTCATATTATATGGTTTTGGTAAGGGACAAAAATTCTAAAGAAAATTGTATAGTGTGTATCCAGCTTTACACTTGCACACTTTGTACACTTACACAAAGTCAGGGGTTTTGTAGGATTGAAGTCAGGTGTATGATTAACCAATTACACAAAGAAAATGATAATGACCATCATTTTCATATGTCAGTTGAAACACAATCATCAACTTAAAGAGGAAGTAAACCCAGATTTGGTATACTTCCTCTATGTTCCCCTGTAAAGTAGAAACATAATGGGCTACTATGCATTGCATAGTAGCCCATTATGTGCCACTTACCTGCAAATGAAGCCTGCAACGTCAGGCGCCGTTCCCAGTGCTGGCCGTGTCCATCTTCTGCCCCTCTTCCTTCCGGGGCCACGACTCCGGCGCTGTGACTGGCCGGAGTTGCATGTGTGCGGGAGCCGCCAGTCACAGCACGGTCACAGTGGAGGCCGTTCCTTCACTGTGCATGTGCCGACATGAGCTCGGCACAGCTTCAACACTGCATATCTCCTGAACCGTACAGGTTTAGGAGATATGCAGGGCACCTACAGGTAAGCCTTATCATAGGCTTACCTGTAGGTTAAAGTGGTTGTCACAAGTTGATAACCAGTTTAAACAGAAACAGCTTTGTAGGAGGTTTAAAATGGGATGAGGAATGACCAAACTCTGGTACTAAGGTGAGGTTGTGGAAGACAGTTTCATGTCACATGGCATACATCATGGCAACTGCATCAGCAAAGTCTCTCCCAGGCAAAGATTTCAAAGCTGGCTGGGGTTTTAAGATGTACTGTTCAAGCCCTTTAAAAGAAGCACAAAGAAACTGGCAATGTTGAGGACCATAAATGCTGTGGAAGGAAACAATGCAGCAGATGAAAGACACATCATGCCTACCTCTCTTCGACATCGGAAGATGTCCAGCAATGCCATCAGCACAGAACTGGCGGAAACCAGTGGGACCCAGGTACACATATCTACTGTCCAGAGAAGTCTGGTCAGAAGTGGTCTTCATGGAAGACATGCAGCCAAAAAGCCATACCTCTGATGTGGAAACAAGGCTAAGTGACTCAACTATGCATGAAAATATAGGAAATGAGATACAGAAAAATGGCAGCAGAGCAGATGCTCTGGACTGATGAGTCAAAATTTGAAATATTTGGCTGTAGCAGGAGGCAGTTTGTTCGCGAAGAGCTGGAGAGCAGTACAATAATGAGTGTCTGCAGGCAACAGTGAAGAATGGAGGAGGTCCCTTGCAAGTCTGGGGCTGCATTTCTGCAAATGGAGTTGGAGATTTGGTCAGGATCAATGGTGTCCTCAATGCTGAGAAATAAACGCAGATACTTATCCATCATGCCATACTATCAGGGAGGTATGTGATTGTCCCCGAAATTATTCTGTAGCTGGACAACAATCCTAAACATACAGCCAATTTCATTAAGAACTATCTTGATCATAAAGAAGAACAAGGAGTCCTGGAAGTGATGGTTTGGCCCCCACAGAGCCCTGATCTCAACATTGTTGAGTCTGTCTGGGATTACATGAAGAGAAAGAGAATTTGAGGCAGCCTACATCCACAGAAGATCTGTGGTTAGTTCTCCAAGATGTGTGGAACAACCTATCTGCCAAGTTCCTTCGAAAACTGCAAGTGTACCAAGAAGAATTGATGCTGTTTGAAGGTTAAGGGTGGTCACACCAAATATTGATGTTAAATTTAATTTCTCTTCTGTTCATTTACTTTCCATTTTGTTAATTGATAAAAAATAAACCATTAACACTTCTATTTCTGAAAGCATTTAGCATTTTTTCACACCTGCCTAAAATATTTGTACAGTATCATGTGTGTAGATATATACCGTATATATTTATATCAATTTAAGTATTAAACAGAAGCACACTGATGTTCAGGCTACAGTGACATCTGCAGTGTCATCTTAAGGTTGAAGGTATATTTTGTTAAAGGAGCATCCAACAAGTTATCATGTCATAGGTCAGGGATGTCAAACTCAATTTCATTGAATGTTGCTTCAGTATTATGGCTGCCTACAAAGGGCCAGTTGTATCTGTAAGACTAGATGTCCAGAGCAGCACCCCACCCCTTACGACAGATGTCAAGAGCCCGCCCCAACAAGAGAGTCCCCCACCCTCTCTTACATCACAGTGCACCCCCATACCTTGTGCTGCTGCCGGGAAGAAGCTGGGAATGGAGTTGGGAAGAAGAAAGTGCAGGGTCTGGAGGAAGCCCAGAGGATGGCTGGGGTCAGCTGCTGGAGTCTGCTGAATGCTAAGAAGGCCAGATTGGATCGACCAAAATACTGATCTATTGGCAGGTAAAATTCCCTTATATGTATTTCACATGTGTGTTTAACAGTTTGTGTGGCGTTCAGCTTTATCCCGCATTAACGCATCAAAAAAAATGAACAATTACTGTTTTTGGGCAACGCATTTCGAGAGGTAAACTACAAACATTTGCAACAATGGATAATTTGTGAACATGTGCTAAAAGGTTTCACAAGTGATCACTGACTAAAAACGGAAAATGGTATCAAATACTTACCATAATTTTCTTTTCCTGGCACCAATCAATGGCAGAATACTACCTGCCTGGAAATTATGTTTTGTTTCTTTATTGATTTGTATTCATTGTTAAAAATTGCAGCAATTCTGGTCTGAAATGATCACTCCGTTCATTTCTATGATATACTCCATTTCCACATTTTCCCAGTCTCCCCTCCCCAGACAGCTGTTTCATTACAGAAGTCATTAGAATGATGGATGGCCTCCTGGTTTATGTATGTCTTGGAAGGTTGCTGTCTGTTACCTGGATGAGTGAACTTGTGTTTACTGCTGGCAGTTTATCATTAGTCAGCACCTGACTACTTTATGCATTCCAGAGGCCAGACACTAGGAGGTTATAACTCAAATGTGGCCATAGTTAGCGTGTAGTAACCTATAATACCCAATCACAATTTATCTTCCACTAATGTGACTAAAAACCCTAAATTGGTGTTATTTCGTGTAGTATACTTAGCATACAAAAAAAAAGAGCACAATTGTTAAACAGTGGAAATGATGTAGAAAAAAATGTGTATCACTAATAGAGCTCTAAATTGAATTGAAAAGGGGTTAGAACCTCTGGCAGTCCTTTATTATTGTTTGTGTCCCTGCTAGGTAGATCCTTCCTCCCTGATTGTCCTGGAGACTACTTTTACTAGGACAGAAATTGATGCATAATGAAAACATTACAGATGTATTGCACGTGTGCATTAAAAATACAGGGCCGCCAATGCACCAAAATGTGTCGAAAATCGGACATGACAAAAAATTTGTAATGTCGCTCATAGCACTATGGAAATGCACTCCATCCTAAAGCCTAGTACACACCAGTGGTGGCCCCCGCCCATCCATGCGTCTGACCCCGATCTACATACAGGGACGCCGGATGCATAGATTCCAATAAGGGAGTGTGTTTTTGAAGCATGCGATTAGAGCCAGAGGCTCTAATAGGCTTCAAAAAAGGATTGGCCCCGGGCGCAGAAGCCCACCCAGTCGTGTGACGATAACAAATGAATATTCGTTATCGCCCCACTGATCCTCCTCCCAGTCAATCAGTAAGTGGGTCTGAGACCCGTTACCTAATTGGCTGAAAGGACAGACGATCCTATTGGAGGCGAGAAGAGACGCATGGTAGAAGCCGCTGTGATCTATGAGAGGACACTAGAGCCGCTGCCTGACCCACAGCTTGCTGCTGTCTCCTGCCACCAAGAAGGGGTAAGTGCTTGGCAGACAGCGAGTCAGCCGGCGGGAGAGAGGGATGGTGGTTGAAGGCTTGTGCTGGTTTAGTGCCGCCAGCAGCAGCCGGGGGGCTGCTGTTTAAGTGCCGCCGGCTGCCCGGGTGAGAGTGGTTGTTTGCAGTCTCCTTAAAAAAAAAAAAACACCAGCCACCACTGGTACACACCATGAGTTTGAAAAACTGACAGCTCCAGTCGCAGTCACGTTGGAATAGGAAGGGGCCATCCCCAAACTGTTTCCACAAAGTTGGGAGCATATTGTCCAAAATGTCTCGGTATGTTGACGCCTTAAGAGTTCCCTTCACTGGAACTAAGGGGGCAAGCCCAACCCCTGAAAAACAGCCCCACATCACAATCCCCCCTCCACCAAATGATCTGGACCAGTGCACAAAGCAAAGTCCATAAAGACATGGATGAGCGAGTTTGGGGTGGAGGAAATTGGTTGGTCTGCACAGAGTCCTGACCATACCTTTGAGATGAATTAGTGTGGAGACTGTGAGCCAGGTCTTCTTGTCCACATCAGTGCCTGATCTCACAAATGCCCTTCTGGAAGAATGGTCAAACATTCCCATAGACACTCCTAAACCTTGTGGAAAGCCTTTCCTGAAGAGTTAAAGCTATTATAGCTGCAAAGGGTGGGCCAACTCAATATTGAACCCTACAGACTAAGACTGGGATGCCATTAAAGTTCATGTGCGTGTAAAGGCAGGCGTCCCAATACTTTTAACAATATAGTGTATATTAACCACTCCAGGTCCGCGCTATTGCCGAAATACGGCTCCAGCGCGGACCTGAAATGCCGGGAGGACGTCCATGGACGTCCTCCACTGTGCATGCTCCTGCGCGCCCCCTGGCTGCAGCGGCGCTGCGCGAGCGTGCCCGTGGGTCGGGCGGACTCGATGTCCGCCCGAGACCCGCGATCACTTTCAGGAGCCTCAGAACGGGGAACCGCCGTTGTAAACACGGCGGTTCCCCGTTCTTTGACAGGGGACATAACAGATCTACTGATCCCTGTCACTGGGATCAGTTAGATCTGTTATGTCCCGACCAGCCCTGCCCCCCCACAGTTAGAACACAGCCAGGGAACATATTTAACCCCTTCACTGCCCCCTGCTGGTTAACCCCTTCACTGCCAATGACATTTACACAGTAATCAGTGGACATTTAAATTTCTGGTCGCTGTATAAATGTCATTGGTCCCAAAAATGTGTAAAAAATGTCCGACATTTCCGCCCCAATATCGCAGTCCCGATAAAAATCGCAGATCGCCACCATTACTAGTAAAAAAAAAAAAAAATAATAAAAACGCCATAAATCAATTCCCAGTTTGTAGACGTGATAACTTTTGCGCAAACCAATCAATATACGCCGATTGCGATTTTTTTTTTTTACCAAAAATATGTAGAAGAATATATATCGGCCAAAACCGATGAATAATTTTTTTAATGGATTTGTACTTTAGCAAAAAGTAAAAAATATTGTTCTTTTTTGCAAAATTATCGCTCATTTTTTGTTTATAGCGGCGATCAGAAATGACGCAGAGGGGATCAAATACCACCAAAAGAAAGCTCTATTTGTGGGAAAAAAAGGACGCAAATTTTATTTGGGTACAATGTCGCACGACCGCGCAATTGTCATTCAAAATGCGACAGCGCTGAAAGCCAAAAATTGGTCTGGGCAGGAGGGGGGTTTAAGTGCCCGAGATGTGTA
>BLSH010115208.1:682778-712564 GCA_018402905.1 Glandirana rugosa
TTAATTCGTGTGTGTCCAATTTGACCTACCTGTTCACAGAAATAAGTTGGAACGGTTGATACATTGTCTTGGGTGAAGAGTCCTTCGTTTAGGTGTATTAGGGTCTAAACTCCTTGGCGGGACCTTAGATTGGTTCCTTTAGATATCAGTGTCGTATGTGGAAGTATAATATTGTAGGCGTAACAATATTGTTGTGTTTGTTATCAAGATAAGTCCCGACCTGACTCTGTTTATAAACCGGGACCTGAAGTAGGACTGACCGGGTGAAATTAAAACGCCGTCACACTCGTGCAAGTGCACAGGATACTGTTTTTGTGTGTGTTCGCAAAATTAAAGTGGGCCAGTCAGGATGAAGTCCAGGGCCAAATATTTGTCTCAGTCCAGCCCTGAATAGAACTATTGTTTGTGTTGTTATAACAATGCGGATGTTATAATATGAAGGTGTATGCTGTGACTATAGATTTCCTTGGTTAGATTCCAGGGCGGTTCCTCAAATCTGGGATTATGTGGATTTGCTTCCTGAGAAGTGGGTTCTGTTACATAGTTGGCAAGGTTGAATAAAGACACTTGTCCATCCAGTTTAACCTGTGTGTGCTTAATTCACTGCCATTTTCAATATCCCTCCACATTGTGAACACTACGAAACACATCTAAAAGTTTTTGTTACTTTATTCAAACTCCCCACTGACACCACCAACTGTGTAAGGGAGTTCCACGTCCTTACTACCCTAACAATAAAGAACCCTTACCCAGGTTAAGCCTGAACAGCTTCTCTTCCAATTTCTTTATGTGGCTGCGTGTCTTCTTTAGAGTCCTCAGAGTAAATCGTTTTCTCCCAATGATATAGTCCCCTTTTATATATATTGTTATCATATCCCCTCTTAAGCATCTCTTCTCTAGGGAAAATATGCTTAATGTTTGTTGTCATTCCTTATAACTGCTAAGCTAGGGGGCAGTGTAGTTCGCAATCCATTGCATCGCACTTCCTTTTTTTTTTCAAACTTTCTTTAAAGTGTACAAAACATACACTTCATTCACTGCAATGTCCAATGCCAGGTTGTCTGACACTGCAGAGTGATTGGGGCCGGTGCGCTGTGATAAGATGCAGCATGTCTGCATTTTAGTGCAGCACTAGGCTGCATTGCAGTGTGAATGGGACATATAGGAAACAATTGTGTCCTGTGTGTTCCTGCAGTGACAGACATGTTACTATGCGGTAAACCGCCTGTCACCGCACATAGGGGTTGATTTACTAAAACCAATCAGCTTCAAGGTTTTATTGTCAAAGCTTGATTGAACAAGCTGAGGTTAGAAGCTGATTGGCTAGCATGCACAGCTGCACTGGTTTTTGCACTCTCCAGCTTTAGTAAATCAACCCCAAAGTGTGAATTGGCCCCTAGCTTTGTATGTTTTCATAGAAAGAAAAAACACAGACAGTAAGAAAAAATAAAATAAAGCAACAGTGCACAAGTAACAATCAAGCACACAAAAACAAAGAACACTAAATGAAAAGGTTAACTCACTAAAAAAAAAAAAAAAAAAAAAAGCCCCCATGCAATCCATGAACACCAATTCCATAATGATAATCTAGTCCAATTTTAAAAGTATGCATTTATGCTCTTCCTATACCTATAGGTCATTTGTGCACTGAATGAAGCTTCCTGCAAGCACTTTTGCTTATTTTCAGGTCTGCCCACTCCTCTTTCCTAAAATGGACCAGCGATTAGGACTCCCATAGTGGTACAAGCACAAGCTTATTATTTATAATTTTTTACAAGAGCAAGCACCATCCTTCTGAGCCCCGCACAAGCGCAGCACTATCTCTCCTGTCTCAACCACTGAACTCACCTGCTCAGTGGAGACCAAAATGCTCATGTGCAGATCTCAGAAAAAGAGCTGCGCTATCTCCTATCCCGCTAGGGGGCGCTTGTCCTAACTGTTGGCGTGTCCTAGAGAAGAGGACAGGACAGAGCTGTTATATGAAAACTATCACAAGCAATTGGGGCAGGCATGATTTTAAATCTGGATTTGTTCAGATTTATGTAAGGGTATTTGTGAACTGCATAGAGTAGTTTATAAAGATGAACTAACACCTTAAATTAAAAAAAAAAACAAGGTAAAGAAATCCCTTAGGGAATAACACCCTTCAAATAAAGAAAAAAAACAGGAGTAGAAATTGTGTCTAATCAGCTCAAAGAGCAAAATCAAGAGTTCCTACTTTGGCAAACTTTCAAAAACAAAAAAAAATTGCTAATTTTGCAGTAAAATCAAGTTTTAGCCAAAATCCCACCACTCAGCCCCAGTCCAGGTTGTTTTTTATGTGGTACGACCATTCTATTTATACGATTGCTTGATGGACTTCTGTTTCATCTGTGGTTCATAGAGGATGTCACTGTAGCTTAGAGAATAATACACTCGTCACTTGTTAAGTCTTGATCAGAGTATTGTAATTATCTTCAAGCAGCCTTTAAAGCCTCAGATTATGAAAGCAGCCTAAATGCCATGAACCATCTCAGGCTGGAAGGGAAGCAATGAACCCCGAGGGAGAAACAGAAGTTGGAAAAGTGTTTCCAGCCGGGTCAGAGCCGGTAGCACCAGGAAATTTGGTCTTGAATACAGAGAGGAGAGAATTACAAATTAGACCCCATTCAGAGATGGGGGTATTTTCCACTTCAATAGAGGGATTTTACTCCTTCACTGCCACTGCGAGGGAGAGCAGAGCATTAATATATGTAGATCTGGAACTCGGAGTACAAAGGCTGTAATATTGAGGCCTTAGCAAGGACTTTTCAAAGCCTTCGGTTAACGAACAGCCATAGGTACCAGGTTTCGAGAGGACGCCAAGGAACTTGGAAGCTTTTTGAAAATGTAAACGTCTAAACATTTTGGAAGAAAAAAGCCATCAAAGATAAACGTTAGACAGTTATCAGAAGGTTATTTCTTTTGTAGATTGTATGAGCGTGACCAGCATAAGATTTTACAGCATGTAAGAAAATAAATGGCTAAATGTTACGCTCAATCTTGTCTTATGACCTCTAACCAGAAACAGTTTTCACAAATCTAAAGCTGGCTATACAGGTAAGGATGCTCAGATTCACAAATGTGACATTATTTGCACAATACACATCTATGAGACTATGGAATTCAGAATAACAGGGTCACTTACTGCCAACTTCTACGTGGATGATATCAGAAGATGTTCCTGCCTCATTAGAGGCCACACAAGTATATTCCCCAGCATCCTCCGCTGTCACTTCCTGCAATGTCAGAGTCCCACCATGGGAGCCACTAATAAGGCCTGTTACTTCCTTGTCACCTGAAAGCACATCACAACCATTATGAATTCAACAGTGGCCTAAGGTACATGCAATGTCTACCTGCATTGGTATTATGATATTAAAGTTTGTCATGGTGTTAGCATTAGCAGGCGTTTAAGGTCTCTCTCACTGGAGTGGAATGGCAATGACCAAAGGAAATGAGCTTCCTTTTAGTGCATGTCATATATTACTACCAGGGTATTTCATTGCACAAGCTAAGAGATTGGTACTATGGGGATGGTGGGTGGGTGGGTGTGTGTGTTGACTTGCTTGACACCTGGAACACTTCACCAATGAGTTGGGTGCATATGCACTCTCTTCTGAGCCATTTTGTCTGCTGAAGGCAGAGAGAGAGAAAAATTGATTGAGTAGCTACCAGACTGTCAAGTCAGACAGCTGACAACACATGCCTAGGGTGTATGTGACATGAATAGTGAGCTGAAGACTATCTTGTTGGGTCCCCTGACAAAAGACCGAGGTCATTTTGACAACGTTGTGTTTGGCCTCCTTGACTCAAGGTCAGCACTTGTGGTGGCTGTTTGAAGTGAAAATGATTAGGGTTCAGTGTTTGATGTGAAGGCTTTAATCATACTTGACTGCCCTTTAAAGGAGTGGCCTAACCTAATGGTGCCCACCCAATACATGGCATTTTATAGGAAAAAACACCAAATCTTCTGGCTATTAGGTAACCTCTCCTGTGTTAGGAATTAGGCTGCTATTGCAGTTAACATTGCTCTTCCAGTGAAGAAGTTCTTTTTGACCCTTGGATAAAATAAAAGTTCAGAACTAAATACCCCCTCTGGTTTAAGCCTCCCATGTGTTCCCCAGAGTGTTTCACATTGGTGGTGGAGTACAAATGGCATTGGGGTATTCTACACACAGTGGTGTAATAGCACTTTTTCATTTTGGACTTTTATCATCATCTTTTATGCTTAGTACAGTTGATTTATTGATTATTGAAATTGTGCTGCATTTTTGTGTTATATATTGCTCTGAATAGGTTTTGTGAAATCACTTTATAACACATAGCTTGCAATTTACACAGTTCATTATTTCTTATTATTATTATTGTTGATGATACATTTAAGTGCACGTGACAGCGCTCATTGATTTGCACTATTAATAGAAAGTGGAAGACCCCTTCCTATGCCTGATGTAGACCATCATGGGCTCCCTGACTGATACCACGACCAATTGGAGGCCTTGGAGAGCCTGCGTTTATCTTCTTGTTCCAACTGTAACATTGTAAGTAAGATGAAATCTCCCTCAAGGAGATACAGACAGAAATAAAATCTATGGGACTGAAACCAAAATACAGTGCATGTATATGATCGCACATATTTTACTGGTCCAGAAAATATTTGGTGCAGTTTAGGAAGATCATTGTCTTTTTAGAAAACCGACTACACAGGTTGTAGCATAAAAAACATGGCTCTTACCTTTGTACCATATGATCAGCGGCTCAGGCAGCCCCTCAGTGCTACATTCTAACACGGCGTCCTCTCCTATGGGCACCTGCAGTGAAGGCTTTACAGCAGTGGCTTTAGGACGTTCTGCCAAGTATAATTGCCAGGATTAAGCAAATGTTCCATTAAAAGAGCCACCCAATAAGAAGGCTTTTGAGCTAAGCACTTACCAGTGTATACTAAAGTTAATGACTGCTCATCTGTTCCTAAATTATTGGAAGCCACACAGCTGTAATTCCCAGAATCCTGCTGGCTCGCATCTCTAATCAGTAGGATGTTACCATCAATTATTGTGTGTCTGTATTACAAAGAAAAAACAGAGAATAATTTTAAAGTAGGGTTCCTCTTACTTAATTTAATACTGCTGGTGAATTCAAACCCCTAATGATTCCATGAACACAAAGCACATTCTATGAGGCTAATTCTGTATCCAATTTTTCTTGACAGCTTTTAAAGGGAATGCATGGTCCTTTTATTTTACAAACATGTAAATAAAATAAATCAGATTATAATGTCTTAATGTTTTTAAACCCTGCTATGTACAGCTGGTAATCATATGTAAATCACAGCAGCCATACAGTATTTTCTCATCACATACTCTGTTTTGTGCTTTGCAGTGCTACTCAAGTGTTGTACTTTACTGTTCCTTCTCACAATGCAAGTATGTGATTCAGCCCCCTTCCTAAAAATAATGTACTTACAGTGTAGTAGATAGTTTACATAACAGTTGTGAAGAGAGAAAACCTTTCTATTTATTAAAATAACGAACTATGGAAGACCACAGACCAACCAACGCCACTACGGTAACATTCGTTTTGAGGCTCACCTGTTGGGTGGTTTGTAGGCTCTGGCCAAGGGTCAATTTGCAGGAGATACAGTTGATGGGTGTTTGCTTAATATGTTAAAGTGATACCCTAAATCATCCTTTCTCAACCGTTTCAACACAGAGGAACCCTTGAAATAATGTTCTGATCTGAAGGAACCCCTGCTAAAAATGACTATATCCACAACTCATGATACATTAGTGTGATGGTCAGTGGGAAGAATGCTCCTTACACCTGAGGTCATTGGGAAGAATTACCCCCTTACAGATAGCTGAAAAGATCAATGGTGTCAGTGGGAACTTATCTGAAAGGTAGAAATTGCTCATAGCTCAAGGAACCCCCAGGAACCTCTGGAAGAACCCTTGGCTTCCACGGAACACTGGTTGAGAAACCATGCCCTAAATGTTTGGGGCATACTTTGAACTCTGATTCTTCCTGATCTTAGGGTTAGGTTAGGCTCCTTTATATGATACATTGGGACTACTCACCTTATGCTCCAATTTACCTCCAAGTTTGATCAGGTTTATGCTATGCCTCCCTTGACATAGGAGATCAAGCACTGCTATTATATCTGCTATGAACTCAGTTGGGGCTTGGCTATATCCTACTTTGCTTCAAGGCCTCTTGCTTTATACTTCCATCAACCACCTTCTGGAGTGTTGTGGTTGAACAACTTTATCCATTTTTACACGTCCGGTTGGTCTGGATTCGAGAGAAGTGGGCATCTGGATTTTTATTCAGTGTCCCCCCATCCTCCCCTGTGGTGACACCTGTGTTCATCCCTATGATTGTCTATCGCCAATGTTCCTACATTCAAGGTTCATCAACCCCCACCCAATCAGTCCTGAAGAAGCAAACAAATCTTGCGAAACATATTGACTAAAAAGTATGGAGGTAATGTGGAGTTAATGTGTGATATCCATGCTAACACCATATATATATACTTTCCACTGATGTACTTCTATTTATCATATGTACTGCTCAGCTGGATCTGTATCTCCATGCTTGGGATTGGGTATTGTTTGACCTACTATTTGTAGAGGGTGCTGTAATGATGTTATGCTAATCATTGTTAAGGATTTTTTTGGAATAATGATTGCTATATATTTTAATTAGACTGCCTCATGTTGTGCCTACAAAGTCCGCCAAGTTTCTTGAGAATTTAGGGCCCTACTTTTTTCAATATTTAATTTGGATGTTGGCAAGGTGAGGGTCCTTACCTTGTAAAATATGGAAGAGCAAACTTATAAAAAAAAAAGTCATGCTAGACTTTCATTAAAGAAAATCAGGGCTTTGTCCATGCAGGGCAAAGCAACAGGATCACGTTAATGGTGGCCCCTGTAGTAGCACATACTCAACTTTTCTTTGGTCAGCCAGTGATGAAAAGAAATGCCCTGTACTTTTGGGTATAGGGATCCCATGTCTCACTGCTCTTCCTCCCACATGAAAACACTCATACTCTTGTTAGTACTACAACAAATTCAAGGAGGAATTATAATTTGTGGATCTCTTTTGTATATTATATATGCTTCTTGTTTACCTTATATGCCACTATGTTATACACTGTACCTATAAGTTCTACGAATTGTGTAAGAACTGCCTTAATGCCTGTCACATTGGTTTTCATGCTAATAAAACTCTTGTGAAAGAAAACACTCATACTTGTCAACTGGCTGTTAGGACACAATCATCAGAGTTATCACATGGAGTCTTAGCCCTCCATCCTCAGTACTGTGTAAGCTCAAACTAGGATCAGCTTAGAGTGTACACGGGGCTACTCATCCTCACTTTTGCTGAGTAACGAAGTGGCAGAGTAGAGTAGGAACTTTGCTATAAGCTGCTGTTGATGCTGAATTTGAAGTGAACATATTCCTTTGTTCTGCAAAGATGGAACCTCCCAAAGTGACCTCTCCAGCAATGTAAAATCCACAATCTCCCTTACCACCACCACAGAAATCTTTGCCCAGGGCACAGCCAGGGTTGGGACAAGGGTCGGGCAGGAGGGGCAGCTGCCCTGGGTGCTGTGGTTTCAGGTGAGGTGGAGGAGGGGGGGGTGCTGCATAGAGAGTGTCTACCTACAAGCTGGCAGAAATAATGGAAGAGAGGGGATTTTTGCTTGGGAAGAATTTTGGCTTGCGATGGATATTAGTGCTTACATTTGTTTGGAAGGGAGGGGATTTTTGCTGACACAAAATGCTCATACATTTTGTGGAAGGGGGGCACTGTTTGGCACTAGGAGTCGGCCTGCTCATCAGGAAATCTGTCCACTGATCTGCTTATGCAGAGTGGACACAGACGCAGCCGGCTGTCCTCTATGGGCAGTTGGATGTAAACGGACTGAATGTCCATTTACATCCGAAGGCCATCCGATCCACTAGACCAGGGATGTCAAACTGGCGACCCTCCAGCTGTTGCGGAACTACAAGTCCCATCATGCCTCTGCCTGTGGAAGTCATGCTGGTAACTATCAGCCTTGCAATGCCGCCAGTTTGACACCTGTGCACTAGACAGATGAGGGGCGTCTGTTTTTAGTTGATAGGATTGGATCGAATGTCAGCGGGTGTCGCTGACTGAGTCTCTTTTGCAATAAAAGTCTACCTACTAGCAATTCTTTTTTTAACACACTACACACTTTACAGAAAACATTGCATTGATGACTCAACATATTTCCTCACTGCACATACACTATACTTTCTCTTTAAAGCGGAGCTCCACCCAAAAGGGGAAGCTCTTCTTGTTTACTACCCCCCCCCCCCTCCACTGCCACATTTGGTACCTTTTGGGGGGGAGGGGGAAGCGGGTACCTGTTTTTGACAGGTACCAAGCCCCACTTCCGGAAGACCTCGCCACAACGAGGTCCCTTGGCAGCTCGCCCCCCCCCCTTCCACCGCCCTCGGGCCATTCACAAAGTGCAGAGTGCCTGTGCAGTAGGGAACCAGCTGTTGTGCAGTAGGGAGCCAGCTGTGAAGCCGCAAGGCTTCAATGCCAGTTTCCCTTACAATGAATGGCAGCATCACCCCGAGAGCCAATTAAAAAATTGATTTCTGGACAAGTTAGTGTCCTAATATTATAAGTCAGCAGCTACAGCTGAACTGCTGAATCTCTATATAAAATATAATTATGAAAAAAAAAAAAACAAGCAAATATGTCAAGGTCACAAAAATTAACTTTCAGATAAACGTTACAATAACGCAGCAGGATACTTACTCAAAATACACTATAGGATCCATTTAAAGAGGATTCCACATATGGATATTTTATTCATATGTACATTGGTTCAGTTTGAACCAATGTAACAATGAACATACCATACTACAAATGAATGCAATGCGTTTTCTCATTGGACAAAATGGAGGTGCGGAGCACTGACATCACACTCTGTGTCTCGTCCAATCAGAGAAAACTATGCATTCATTCAGAGAATGGAGAGCATTCACTGAATGGCACCCATGCAGAGTAGTTGACCTCCAGTATTCAGAATGCAGTAGGCCAGCTGCTCAGTAAGGTTTGGTATATACATCATTACATCTAGTATACAGTATACATAGGACATGTGGAATAATATGTCATATCCCAAATCAACCAAATCAGAATTTTATTTTTAGTTTATGTGATTGGCCGCCAGGGGCATTTCTAGGTCTCCAAAAGATCTGGGGCTAGAGCCCATAGCAGCGAAGTAAAGAAAGTCATATGCTTGAGTGTATATATATATGTATAAATATAAATATTGTTACATATCTGAGTGCGGATCCCCCTTACATCAGGGTCCCCAGAGAGCCCCCCACTTACATCAGGGTCCCCAGAGATCCTCTGCTTTGAATGCTGGGCAAGGAAGAGTCGTGGCTGTGATGTCACTGGTTGCTAGACACTAGGCAACTCTAGCAACCAGTGACCAGGAGTAGAGTCAGGTGTAGGTGAGGGCAGCACCAGAGCCAGCGCCACAGCGGCTCAGTCTGCCCCTGCCTCTTGCATTCTGGACTGGGACATACCTGCTAATTGCAGAACTGCACCCACCCGGTAAGAGACTCGAGGCTATGGGCCCCAGACTCGGGGCTATGGCCCCAATAGCCAACCCTAGCAATGCCCCTGTTGGCCGTTGTATGACATCTTTTCACACTCATTCAAATATACCCCACGCCCTGTAAGTATACACTAAATGGTGTATCATTTTCCTATGGCATACTTGATGTCATCGGTGAGGAAGATGTCCCCATGTTTCCATGAGATCTGAGGTTGAGGGTACCCTGATACATCACACTGGATCCTAACCTCCCCTCCGTGGGACAGTTGACTGGAACTTGACTCCATGTGTATCCGTGGAGGCTCTAAAACACAACAGATGGGTTACACAAATTGGTACTTCTGGATATTATATATGATAATTAAAGCAATCAAAGATTAACATTTTTAATATTTTCTATGTCAAGTTGAATTATGTGCAGTCCCAGATGCTTTTCAGTTGATTAGTACAGGTATAAGTAAGCGTAAACTACAGATGGTACAGAGCTCCCTTTCTGTTATGCAGCCTGATGTCAGTTGTACTATAATATATTCAGCAGAAAAATATATATATATATATATTTTCTCTGTGATAGCAAAAAAAAAGGAAATAAAAAATAACTACTTTTGCTTATTGTTTGTTAATATTCCCTGGTACCTGATCTTAACAACGGATGTCTTTTGAGTCACTGACAAAATATTGATTAACTTTTAATTTGTCTAATCTGCAAGAAATCTCATGTATGAATGAATCTAGCAAAGAATACTGATATCAGAAAGATTACAGATTTCACAGTTAGAGGGTCTGTCTGTCCAAAAGAAGTATCTTGGATGTAGGTGCGCTTTGGCTTCTTAAGAGCCTTGGATACATAATTCCTGACTCTGTTTCTGTTGACTTGGGAGTTTTAGGTGTTGATTGCATTCTTCCTGGTAACATTCTCAATAATATGCAATAAAAAAACAAACCCAGCAGGGAGAACCCTCATAATGGGCGCCACAGGTATACAGACCAGGGACCTCCGCACAAAGATCTCGTTAATAGAACCTCCAAGAGATGGAATGAAACTGTAAGGTGGTTTAACTCATCAACATCTACCAAAAGATGATATATACAGTCATGGCCGAAATTGTTGGCACCCCAGAAATGTTTCCAGAAAATCAAGTATTTCTCACAGAAAAGTATTGCTATACACGTGTTTTGGAACAAGACAAAAAAAGGGAGGAAAAAGAGCAAATTGGACATAATGTCACACAAAACTCCAAAAATGGGCTGGACAAAATTATTGGCACCCTTTCAAAATTGTGGATAAATGAGATTGTTTCAAGCATGCGATGCTCCTTTAAACTCACCTGGGGCAAGTAACAGGTGTGGGCAATATAATAATCACACCTGAAAGCAGATAAAAAGGAGAGAAGTTCACTAAAGCCTCGTACACACGGGACGACTATCGTACTTAGGATCGTCTCAAACCGTATGTTGGATAATGTAACTTGCATACTGAATGCACTACGCGATCGTACGACCGCAGAAAGAACGTTCCAGTGCATGTAATTAGCATCCGGCCGTTCCTGACTTCGGAGCATGCGTGTTTTGCACAATACAACTTGTTGTACCAACTGCTCTGTACACACGATACAACGGTCGTATGACCGCTTGTTGGTACGACTAAGTTTTCTAGTTTGCTCATACAACTCCCCTTGTACGACCGTCGTATGTCGGCTGTTCTAATCGCGCATACCAACGATCGATTTCGCATACAACGGTCGTTAGTACGACCTGTTGTATACGATCGTCGTCCCAGGTGTACAAGGCTTTAGTCTTTGCATTGTGTGTCTGTGTGTGCCGCACTAAGCATGCACAACAGAAAGAGGAGGAGAGAACTGTCTGAGGACTTGAGAACCAAAATTGTGGAAAAATATCAACAATCTCAAGGTTACAAATCCATCTCCATCTGCATCTAGATTTGCCTTTGTCCACAGTGCGCAACATTATCAAGAAGTTTGCAACCCATGGCACTGTAGCTAATCTCTCTGGGCATGGACGGAAGAGAAAAATTGATGAAAAGTTGCAATGCAGGATAGTCCGGATGGTGGATAAGCAGCCCCAAACAAGTTCCAAAGAAATTCAAGCTGTCCTGCAGGCTCAGGGAGCATCAGTGTCAGCGCAAACTATTCGTAGACATTTAAATGAAATGAAACGCTATGGCAGGAGACCCAGGAGGACCCCACTGCTGACACAGAGACATAAAAAAGCAAGACTACAGTTTGCCAGAATGTACTTGAGTAAGCCAAAATCCTTCTGGAAAAACGTCTTGTGGACAGATGAGACCAAGATAGGGCTTTTTGGTAAAGCACATCATTCTACTGTTTACCGAAAACGGAATGAGGCCTACAAAGAAAAGAACACAGTACCTACAGTGAAATATGGTGGAGGTTCAATGATGTTTTGGGGTTGTTTTGCTGACTCTGACACTGGGTGCCTTGAATGTATGCAAGGCATCATGAAATCTGAGGATTACCAAAGGATTTTGGGTCGCACTGTAGAGCCCAGTGTCAGAAAGCACGGTTTGCGTCCGAGATCTTGGGTTTTCCAGCAGGACAATGACCCCAAACATACGTCAAAAAGCACCCAGAAATGGATGGCAACTAAGCGCTGGAGAGTTCTGAAGTGGCCAGCGATGAGTCCAGATCTAAATCCCATTGAACACCTGTGGAGAGATCTTAAAATTGCTGTTGGGAAAAGGCGCCCTTCCAATAAGAGAGACCTGGAGCAGTTTGCGAAAGAAGAGTGGTCCAAAATTCCGGAGAAGTTTAAGAAGCTTATTGATGGTTATAGGAAGCGACTGATTTCAGTTTTTTTTCCCAAGGGTGTGCAACCAAATATTAAGTTAAGGGTGCCAATAATTTTGTCTAGCCCATTTTTGGAGTTTTGTGTGACATTATGTCCAATTTGCTTTTTTTCCTCCCTTTTTTTGTTTTGTTCCAATACACACAAAGGGAATAACCATGTGTATAGCAAAACATGTGTTACTGCAATACTTTTCTGTGAGAAATACTTGGTTTTCTGGAAAAATTTCTAGGGTGCCAACAATTTCGGCCATGACTGTACATTTTGTGTGGACTGACCCTTTAGGGCACCTACAGATTTTATAATATCAAAAAAGCGCTGCGCTAAAGTTGTAATGATCAAACAAATAAATAATTATGACCACAAAGGGTGAAATAATCATACCCCTGTGGATAATATAGGTGAAGCTGATAACCAACACACATTAAAAAAATATGTATGTGAAAAACACCAATAGTAATAATAAAGTGCATATGCAAAATTAAGTGAAGTCTCAAATAAAGTCCCAAAGATGAGAAATCCCAGAGTGATAATCCAGTGAAGAAAAAAAAAAAAAAAGAGGGGGGTGAATCCAATTTCAAATATTCCACAGTGCCACCACCGACAGGGGATGCCAAGATGTAGTGCTTACCAGAAAGGTTGGATTTGCATAGCCTTATGATCAGCAAATCAATCGAGCTTGTATGGGATAAACCCAAACAATATCCGCCACGGACTGGTCCCGATGGAGCCAACACTGGTCACCTCAACCGATCCACTGAATTCACAGGAGGAGGGGACATTTCCACAGTCTCCATTACTCCGTCATAAAATGGGCAATATGGATGGAGGAAAAAAGGCTCCACATAGCGTAAATCCAAAAACACCTTTATTTTCATAGGTGTATATAAGGTGGGATAAAAGCTGGCATAGCAACAATAAAAACAGAACTGTGATCAGCACACAAGCCTCACCCGACGCGATGCTGGCACGCAAGCCCCATGCTCCAGATGATGCACTATTGGCCAAAACGTGTCAGGTGAGGCTTGTGTGCTGATCGCAGTTCTGTTTTTATTGTTTATATGCCGGCTTTTATCCTACCTTTTGTACACCTATGAAAAAGATGCACTCCTGTGGGTTCAGTGAATCGGTCGAGGTGACCAGTGTTGGCTCCATCGGGACTAGTCCGTGGCGGATATCATTTGGGTCTATCCCATACAAGCTCAATTGACTTGCTGGTAATAAGGCTATGCAAATCCAACCTTTCTGGTAAGCAGAACATCTTGGCATTCCCTGTCGGTGGTGGCACTGTGGAATCTTTGAAGTTGGATTCGCCCACCTTTTTTTTTCACTGGATTATCACTCTGGAATTTCTCATCTTTGGGACTTTATTAGAGACTTCACTTCACTGTGCATATGCACTTTATTATTACTTTTGGTGTTTTTCACATATATTTTTTTTTTAATGTGTGTTGGTTATCAGCTTCCACTACATTATCCACAGGGGGTATGATTATTTCACCCTTTGTGGTCATAATTATTTGTTTGGTCATTACAACTTTAGCGCATCGCTTTTTTTATATTAATTCTGTCTATACTGCTGGTCAGGTAGAGTGCTTGCTGCTTTTTCCTTTTGCGCATATATACATTTATCTATAACCTACAGATTTCAGATTGCAGCTCGTCATGCTTGCATGACCTGGCTACAGATAGATTGGCATACAAATATGTACATTTGCAATGGACAAACTCTTATATTTTTGCATACAGAGGTGGAAGGAACAGCTCTGCATGGGTTGGCTATCTTAGAGGAAAGTATATGTGATAAGCCAGGAAAAGCCATCCGAACTTGGCCAAGAAGAGCAATCCTAAATGGTTTCCCCATGCAAGCTCAGGCAGGAGGTAAAAATAGACGTTCCCTGGCCTAACTGTAATGCTTGGGTCGAGCGAACGTTATGCTTTATCTGTAGGTACCTTAATGCTGGTCAACAACTTGTGGCAGTGGGGGGATGTACAATGCAACCTCCCACAGGAAAACAAATCTGGGGCAGACTGCAGAGTGCTCCATAAACCAATTAGGACAGCTGTGCAAGTTTATGTCATTGAAGGCTACAATGAATGAGCAAAACAAACTCATTTGGCAAAACCATGTCTCCCTAGACATGTGCAGAACAAAAACATTTGTTTTGTTGCTCCATTTACATAAATTTGTTTAATTCTTTTGCTTATTTGAATTTAAATCAATTCAAAATTTTCTAATTCCATTTGAATTTGAATCGAATTCCATTCGAAATCTAATTTATTCTATTCGTAATTCGAATTTTGGAAGATGGTTATATTCTATTCTATTGTATTCTTTTTTCTATTCAATTTTTTTTTCTATTCTGTTTTTTTCTTTTCTGTCATATTCTATTCTTTTCTATTCAAAATTCAAATTTATGCTATTCGAAATTTTGAAAACATTTATAGTTATTATCTATTTTATTCTATTCTTTTCTTTTCTATGTTATAATTTTATTTTCTATTCTTTTCCATTCTATTCTAATTCAAATTTATTCGAATTCGAAATTTGAATTTCAGAAGATGGTTATATTCTATTTTAGTATTTTCTATTCTATTTATTCTGTTCTTTTATTTTCTATTCTATTTTATTCTGGTCTTTTATTTTCTATTCTATGTTGTTCTGTTTTACTTTATTCTTTTATTTTCTATTCTGTCCCTTTTTTTCAATTCTATTTTTTCTATTCTTTTATTTTCTATTCTGTTCTGTTTTACTCTGTTCTGTTTTACTCTATTATATTCTATTCCTTTATTTTCTATTCTATTTTATTCTTTTCGGAAATTCAAATTTGATTTGCATTTATTCAAATTCGATTTGAAAACTATTCGAATTCAAATCTTATTCAAAACTTTTATTAGTTATTTTGAATTCATTTAAATTTGTTACTATTGTAATTCGAAAGTTCATGTACATCCGAATTTCCGAATAATGAAACAAACCGCATGTCTACATGTCTCCCCAGAACTGTCAGCTGCTGCCATCATAGACATGAAATTGTGACTTTATTTCCAGATTTTTTAGGGGCTTAAGGTAGACTCTAATGTTATACACAGCAGTTTTTAGAGACTTTTATACAAGACACCCAAGCAAAAACAGTACCCATTCCTAAAAGTCATATGATCTTAAAACACTGGATGCCAAATACAACATTCTTACCCTGTACAGAAAGCCAGACACTGGCTGTTGTGGTGCCATGGTTGTTCTTGGCAGTACACTGGTACCTCCCGGCATCTCCAGGCTGAACATTGCGAATCTGCAGTGATGAGTTAGACAGTATCCACAGACGTCCGTCCTTCAGCGCCCTGCCATCGTGCTGCCAGCTGAGGTTGTACCGGACGTCTCCCAGCACATGGCAGGACAGAACTGCCACTTCCCCAAGTGAAACCGTGACATTATGGTGGAGTGAGATTGTAGGAGGAGGATCTGTAAACACAGGGAGATGCTGTTTAATTTCCACAGCCACAGCCCTGCTATATGCAATAAACAGAATGACAAAAAGAGAAATATGATAAGCAGTCCCATTGGTTGAACTTGATTAAAGAAAATGTATCATGTTTTGTTAAATTACTTTTTAAATATAGGTGCAAAACAGATCAGATTATAAATTATTTTTTCAATATGTGTTAAAGTTTTAATAAACCTTAACTGTAGTATTTTAATTCTGTTTAATTTATTCATAAATGATAGGATGGTATAAATAGCCCAATCTCAGTTTTTGCTGACGACACATAAAAATAACCACTCCCCGACCGCCCACCGCAGCGTGACGGCGGAAAAGTGACTCGTTATTGCAAACCACCGTCACTTGACGGCGGCCGCGACAACTAGCATTGTGAGCGCGCCGCCGGAGGCGCGGCCGAGCACTCACTGTGTTCCGGGGGGCAGGGAGCGTGTAGGGCGGACTCGATCTCCGCCAGCTACCCGCGATGGCCCCCCTCCCGCAGTAAGAGAACGGCGGTCCATGTGTGTAAACACGGATCTCTGTTCCGACAGAGGGGGAAGGGCTGTGATCACAGGCTTCCCGTATATGGGAGCCATGATCACTGCCCTCCCAATGCCAGCTCAGCCCCCATACAGTTAGAACACACTGAGGGAACACAGTTAACCCATAGAGCGCCCCCTCCAGGTTAACCCATTCACTGCCAATGTCATTTACACAGTAATCAGTGCCTTTTCATAGCACTGGTCGCTGTATACATGTCAATGGTCCCAAAAAAAGTGTCAAAATGGTCCGACATGTCCGCTGCAATATTGCAGATCGCCGCCATTAGTAGTAAAATATTTAAAAAAAATAAAAACCCGAGAAATTAATTCTCATCATTTGTAAACACGCCAACTTTTGCGCAAACCAATCAATAATCACCGATTGCAATTTTTTTTACCAAAAATATGAGGAACAATATAAATCGGCCAAAACCGATCAAAAAAACTGTTTTTTTGTTTTTTTTTGCATAATTGCCGTTTTTTTTTTGTTTATATCAGAGATCAGAAATGATGCAAAGGTGATTAAATACCACCAACAAAAAAAACTCTATTTGTGGGGAAAAAAGGACACAAATTTAGTTTGGGTACAATGTTGCACGACCGTGCAATTGTCAGTTAAAGCAATGCAGTGCCAAATCACAAAAAGTGCTTTGGTCCTAAACCGGGAAATCCTTCCGGCTGAAGTGGATAAGGAGGGCAAAAACTTCACAGCAGGATATAGAAATTTTACAAAAAGACCTGAACAAAATAATGTCAGCGACTAGATGGCAAATGAGGTTTGGGGGCTAAAACAAACGCAAACTACTCACTTCGGGAGAACCTCTGGGGGAATCAAGGATGGAGAAAGATCTGGGGGTCCTAGAAGACTGAGCAATAGCATGCAATGTCAAGCTGCAGTTACCAAAGCCAGCAGAATTTTAGCATGCATAAAAAAGGGCATATACTCCAGTGATAAAACTATAATTCTGCCACTTTATAAAACTCTGGTTAGGCCACATCTGAAGAACTCTGTCCAGTTCTGGACACCAATCCTTAGAAGGGATGTGCTGGAGCTGGAGACAGTCCAAAGAAGGACAACTAAATTAATATGGGGATTGTTATTTGGTCTTCTCTTCTACGCCCGAAAAGCTATAACTATGTCATGGAAAAAAGTAACCCCCCGTCTCTGAATTTTTGGAAACACCTGATAAACATAAATCTTCCTTTGTATAAAGAGACCTATGAAAATAGGGGCTGTCCAAAGAAATATTTCAAAGTTTGGTCAAAGGCGCTAGATGATCCCACCACAACTACTATTATGTATAGTTATACTAGAATTGAGTTCAGATAGATCTGACATTGGAGTAAATTGCTGGGTCAAAATGGTCTAGTGAAGGTATCCACGTTCAGCTATGGATCTAGGTCCTATTTACCATAGGACAAAGTGAGAGTAAGCCACACCAAAAATGTTATTTACCCACTGTTGAGTTAGTACTTGTTCTGTCTGGTTCAAGAAGCACGGTACAGCAATTGAAGTCTCGGCTGAGACGGCTATTTCATTGTATTCATATATAACTGTATGCTCAATGCCTGTTCTGTACTATAACTGGATCTAGTTGTGTGTTGGATGTATGTCATTCAAATACTTAATAAAAAGAGTTAACAAAAAAAAAAATGAATACAGGGATTGGAGGACCTTGATTGCGAGGAACGACTACAAGCACTAAATTTATTCACGGTGGAAAAGAGAGGATTGAGAGGGGATATGATAGCGATTTACAAATACCTTAATGGTGATCCCAGCATAGGAAAAAAGCTATTCATTCTCAGGGAGTGTAAGAGGACATTGGAGGAGAAGAGGTTTAACCTAAAGCTGCGCAGGGGTTTTTTCACTGTCAGGGCAATAAGGCTGTGGAACTCTTTTCCACAATTGGTGGTGTCTGCGGGGAATATTGATATTTTTAAAAGACTCTTGAATGTGCACCTTAGCGAACACAATATACAAGGATATGGTAAATGAATATGAAACTGACACACGTGACACACGTACACAAACACAGGTTAAACTGGATGGACTATTGTCTTTATTCAACCTTACCTACTATGTAACTATATAATTATATATGTACATGGGACAGCCAAATCTGTTTGTTACATACACAAGTGCTGCTTTCTGCTCTGCTATTATATAGTTACATAGTAGGTAAGGTTGAATAAAGACAATATTCTATTGCTAACAATACAAGTCAATGAGTCAGGTGACTCAATAAAAACTGTAGAGATACAGCAAAATGAGTGTTTGTGCTTTTTATCTAAAAAACCCCCAAAAAACTCTCCCTCTCTCTCCCATAATTCTCATGTTATCAGCATAAAAAGAGGTGTTTCTAATCAAATTCAGGAGACCAGCCTTGGATGACAACACTGCTCTTCCATATATACAGTACAGTGAATGCTATCACCCTAGGACAAAAAGTGTGTATCTGGTAGGATTACCTGGTGAAAATAAAGTAAAATCAGTCTGAAAAAAATGAAAGCAGTCACCACATTAATTTTTGTTTTTGGGTTTAGATATGTGAACAATTCAATACTCAGAATAAAAGATACACTTTCCCTTTAAAGGCTGCCTTTAACCAAGACATTATTGCTGATTGGTTGCTATTGGTCATTATGCTGTCAGTTGCTCTTTTTAAGCATGATAATGTCATCTATTAGGTCTCCTACCTGCTACAGATACTTGGGTTTGGCCAAAACCTGCTCCAGCGTTACTTATAGCTGTACATTGATAAAGACCCTCGTGGCGGGCAGAAGCGGATGGGATTTCATAGGTGGCATTGGTGGGTTCCCTGGAAATTAGTAAAGAATGCATGTTAAAATAACGAAACAGAAATCTCAAAACACATTCCCTGGAATTCATAAAGACTGACACAGACAGATTTTGTGAAAGAGTTGCGCGTATGTTCTAAAAGTGGTGCAGCATGCGCCAAATTCATGGACCTGTCTAGAACTTGTACTTGAATTCGGTGCAAGCTGAGCCACTTTTACAAAGCATGTGAGAAACTTATATTTTGCTATAGCAAATTGGATCATGCTTTGCTGGGGTTTTTTGCCTTCCTCTGGATCAACCGTGGGTGAAGGGTTGTATATGGGATTGTATGGTTATATATATATATATTTTTTTTTTTGGTTGAACTAGATGGTCTTTTTTCAACCTGACTAACTATGTAACTATGCATAATTTCTCTGTACTCCAAAAGAGAGTTAATTAGCTCCAATTTCTCAGGATAGGAACTGTCTGTATTTTATTTTGAATTGGTACAGGCATTGCACAACAATGTTAACGTGGCGCACTTTAGAACTACCTGAGTTTGGCGCACGAGTCACTGTTGGAATCAAATGTGTTGCAGATATTTCATTAATGTGACACATCACATTAACAAGAGGGATTAATGCCAGAAAAGTGGTGCAGAAGCTTTATTGAATTCCACATTGTTATCTTGATGATCTTTGCATATTAAAATTTCATAAATAAGGAGTGATTCTACTTACGTAAAGAACAGTTCATTTCCAAGTCTCTCTCCGTTCCTGGAAAAGCGAACCTTAAAGGGGATGTCACTTTGAACTGAGCAGGTTAGTATCAGTGGACGTTGGTGGAAGCCCTGAATATGTGGCAGCATGGACACAGAAGGGACATCTGCCAAAAGATAACAAGACAAGAAAATGGATTATGACACAGATTTAGACCACTATGTATGGTTCTTGTAAAGTTGTGGATTGTGTCATCTGTGACTTTACAATGTCCCTGTGTGATGATAATGTATATGCACTGTAAGACTTCCAAGGTGACAAAGCCGCCAATGAATGGCAGCATTCTCAGACCTCTCTTGCATGTAAGAAACTGGTGGGTTTTCCCTTTTTCTTAAGTAAACTATGCACACCTTTTTTGGGGAAGGCGGCCAATTGCACCATTGGAAGATACCTGCACTGCGGAACCCATGGTCACCCATAAAATGCCTAAATGCTAGTGTTTATTAGATTTCCATTTATGTTTGTAGTTGGGCTGGTCATATATAAAGTGATGGGTGATTTTGGTTCATTTTCAACATTGTGGTTACATCTAGGAAAACTGGAAAGGTGCAACTTATTTGCAACAGCCTATAATCATCTTCTTTTGGTCAACTCATTTGCACAGAGTAGAGGGAAATCTCATATATCTTTGATCAAATCAAAGGTTGTAGCTCTATTCGTCATTAAAATACTGTTGTCCAGAGAAAAATACAAAGGCTGCCCATTACCATCTCCTGAAAAACCAATGGGCCTGCAATGTCTGGTTTTACTACTTTTGAGTCAACAACCCCATACAAGTACACAGTCAACTAAAGTGTCAGAGAACAATCCAGCAGCGAAGGTTTTCTCCATTGGCACATAGGAATGCGCCAGTACGCATGCGCGGAAGAACGAGAACGAATGTTAGTGCGCATTCGCGCACGTTCGTTCGTACGCAATGCGGCAGATGTTGGCGCCCAATGCCCTATTTAAACCCATGCAGAAGAGACATGAGTTGCTGGATTATCTTCAGCTTCCTGCTGTCCTTGCGTACCTGTTCCTGATTGATCCGACTCTCGGCTACCGACCCGGCTTGTCCTGACCATCCTGATCCTGATTCCTGGCTTTGACCCTCGGCTTGTCTCACTACTCTGTACCTCGGCTCCTAACCTGTGTTTGACCCTCGGCCTGGCTTTGACTCCGCTTCTGATCACTCCTGAAGCAAGACTATAAACTTTGCTTGATTTCCAGTGTATGACCCCCGGCTTGACCTTGATCCTGATTCCGGTCCTCCCGGCTTGGTCCACGTGTGCTCCAGTGCATCCAGGGGACTCCAGCCCAGCTGCCCGTCCTGGTTCCAGCAGAGCCATCCTGAGTGACCACGCACCTGGCCAGCGCTACCGGTAACCCCTGCCTCTCCGGGAATAGCGACCCCTGTTCCACCTCCAGGGGGTGCTCTGCACCTAGCTGCAAGGGAAGCCCTCTCTGCACTTTGGCCTCCTACCAGGTAACTGACATAAAGCCAGAAAAAAAGTCAGAATTCCTTGTACTTGGGTTAGCATTTTGGAAGGCCCATCAGCATGACAGCCAGGCAACTAGCACTAGCAGGCTTAAAATGAGAGGTCCGCAATGGCAGCCTCCATATTTGTAATGACAAGCAAACCTTAAGCTGTCCATGTACAGGCAAATTACAAATGATGTAAAATGTTGCAGTGATCAAATTTTGTCCTTTTCTTTTTTATTTTTTTTTGCATAATCTGTTTTTATTGATTTCAAACTTATATTTTACAGAAAAAAATGGATTTAGCAGTAATAATAAAGCTAGTACCATGAAACAACATTGTATACAAATGTGTCCTGCAATCAATCGTTTGCACCATATGACATGGTTTACAATAGTATATCATAGACCCTCAATTATGTACTAGTTTTATTCATTAACAAAAATAACGCCTGCGGGTCAGAAAAGACACCCTCTGTATCAGTGGGTGTCCTTATGGTAGCATATCATATGCCATGGATATCACATATCTAATGCTGACACTGTATCAGAAAATAGGAAGGAGAGAAAAAAAATACAATGAAAACAAAAACTAAAAAGAAAAAAAAGAGTGCAGAAATAGACAGACAACCTTAATATTCTAAACTACACAACTTCTCTTAAGATCTGTAGGATGACCAAGTATCTCAAGCTACCTCTCTCAAGTATGTGCTGGACAGGTAGTCTAATATTAAACGGCTGAAGTATACCTCAATGCCACCAAAATCGCTGCTAATGGGAGTGGGAGCCTCAGTGTCAGTTATACACTTGTCATATTTTTAATTTTGATATTCACTAAGCCAGGGTTTGATCTTCTGGAGCATATTCTCTTTAAAAAAATATGCCTATGATGAATCCACCAAGGGCCAGCAACATTAAGGGGTCACCAGCTCTCTTGTGGATTCTCCATTGTAATATAATAAATAAGTATGGACTTCCTAAGGGCAATCCAGAGGATTGAGGAAGATCTACTCACCAGAATCATGGACAGCACAATAAGGGCAAATGTATACAGGCTTTGTTTGTCTCCAATGGTAATGCCAATGCAGACTGAAGCAGCTTGATAAGGATAAAAGGAAGTCAAATGCAACAGAGAAGATGGTCAAATGCAGCTTAGAGGTCAAGTGCAGGTCAGATGCACCTGTGGTGGAACTCAGAAGCTACCTAAACTGATCTCAAATGCAAACTGATAGTCTTGTGCAACCCAAAAATAGTAGATTTAAAAAAAAAATCTATAGAATAAAGGGAATGGAATTTTAAAGGTGCCAAGCACAAGCTAATATAAAAATATCAACATTTTATTATAAACAATTAAAATCTCATAAAAAACGTCATATTGGCATCCATACAACTACAGAGAAGATGTAGTAAACTTCAGCTTGACATGTTTTACCAAACGTATGGCTTCTTTACGAGACTTTTTACGGATACTGCATACATCCTTCCCCTTATAGATTGGAAAACAATACATTCAGCAAAAGGAAAAAACAGGTAACAAATCATTAAAAATGTATAAACATATTCTTACAAAAGATCAGAAAACTATAAATATATTGTTTTTTTGATCTTTTGTATGAATATGTATATACATTTTTAATGATTTGTTAGCTGTTTTTTTCTTTTTGATTACTGTATTGTTTTTCAATCTCCATAAAAAGTCTCCTGAAGAAGCCATAAGTTTGGCGAAATAAGTTGAGATGAAGTTACAGCATTTTATCTGTAGTTGCATGGATACCAATATAATTTTTTTTATATGAGATTTTAATTGTTTATAATACAATTTTGATATTTTTATATTAACTTGTGTTTGGCATCTTTAAAATTGCATTCCCTTTATTCCATACATTTTTTTAAATTACTATATAGGGATGTGGTGCCTGTGACTCTCAGACACCCAGCAATCTTTTAGTATTGTCATAAAAAATAGTAGAGTTCCACTTGAACCATAGTAGCAACATCTGAAACAGACTCCACGTTGCTGCATAATTGAGAACACGGTCATTTGCGGTCTGCACTTTACCTGGTATGATGCTTGTGTAAGCCACATTGGAAAGTCTCTGAAACGGATATCCATTATGGTCAGTGCCATTAACTTTCAAAAAGAAGCTTCCACGAGGTGCCTGAAACAAAGGAACTGTCCAAAGTTGTTTGCTACGCTTAACTGGTAATCGCTGAGCTGGCAGAGAAAAGTATGAATCTCCGGAAACGCGGAGGAGGTCCAGGCTATTCACTAACCCCGGTGGAGAGAGACCAGTGCAATTTATCAAGGCGGAGATAGGAATACCTTAAACCAGAGAGAGAAAATGTTATAATTGTTACAATTGATCAATGACAATTTGGTCAGCAGAATAACAAGCAGGAACTAAAGTCAGCTGTCTATGTATAACTATATGTGATTGGGGCTACAACAGCAAATTTGTTATGGGAACTTTGTAGAGCTATGTTGTAGAACCAAAGACTGTGTTTAGCACCTCACTTTGTTCATACGATTCCGGATCTCTAGAGCAGTGGTTCTCAAATTCAGTCCTCAACAGGCTATGTTTGCAGGTTTTCCTTTATCTTGCACAGGTGTTTAAATCAGAGTCAATGGCTTGCTAATTTGGACAGCTATTTTATCTAAGAGAAATTCCCAAAACATGGCCTGTTGAGGGTACTTGAGGTCTGATTTTGAGAACCACTAATCTAGAGAACCTGGTCATTCAGGGAAAGAGGAGACAGATAACCACCATTTAAGAGAACTTCTTTACAGCTGTAGTTTCTCAAAGTTCTATAGTTCATGAATCGCACACCTAGGCTACATGTTCTGCAGTGATTTTTTGAGGATGTTCGGTGAGTTTTAAGAGTTGATTGGCACTTTTGTGTGTTGCTATATACAGTTAACTGTATTTTCTTGCACATAAATATGTATGGTAACTTGCATATATTTTCACACCATTTGTACTTTGCCACATATATCATTTGATTTCAAGTTCCACTGAGGGCTGTAAATAAGGTATTATAAGCTTAGGCTTTGGTCATGTGACTTGTGAGGGAGCTCAGAGCTAAATATTCTGCCTCTTCGTTTTCTATTTCTTATTTTAATTACCAAGATTATATAAATGTAAAAGGCTGATCAGGTATTTATGCGCCTGTTTTAACTATCCCAAATGTAACTTCTCTATCAATTGATGGTCAAAAGCAAATTCTACATCATGTTCATGCTGTTAAAATTCCCATAGTTTCAAAATATTAATGTATGGAAATATTTTGTCACCTAAACAGAACAGGATAACACGGTGCTTCTAATAACTTTGCTTTTGAAGAAATTCACCAATAGGCGTAGTAAGAACCTTCAGGGCCCCGGTGCAAGAAATTATGAAGGGCCCCCCTGGCCAGGGCCCTTCCCTCTTCCCACTGATCCTGGGGCCCTTTACTCCCATCGCAAGTCCCTTTAGTACGGTACCACAGCAGGGCCCCATTCATAAGTTCTGCAGCGGGCCTCTTTTCTGCCATCTTCAGACCTCCCTATGGTGATGAAATGCCAGGGCCCAATCACAATTGCAATCCTGATAGTTCCCTCACTGGTGTCAGTAGTTTTCATTTTTAACCACTTCAGCCCCGGAAGGATTTCCAGCTTTAGGACCGGAGCCCTTTTTGCGATTCGGCGCTGCGTCGCTTTAACTGACAATTGCGCGGTCGTGCGACGTTGTACCCAAACGAAATTTGCATCCTTTTTTTCGCACAAATAGAGCTTTCTTTTTGTGGTATTTGATCACCTCTGCGTCATTTCTGATTGCCGCTATAAACAAAAGAAGAGCGACAATTTTGCAAAAAAAAACAAATTTCTTACTTTTTGCTAAAATACAAATCCAAAAAAAATATATAAAATTTTTTTTCACCATTTTTGGCCGATTTATATTCTTCCTCATATTTGTGATAAAAAAATCGCAATCGGCGTTTATTGATTGGTTTGCGCAAAAGTGGTCGCGTTTACGGGTGATGAGAATTCATTTTTGGGGTTTTTATTTTTTATTTTTTTTACTAATAATGGCGGCGATCTGCGATTTTTAGCGGTACTGCGATATTTCAGCGGACATGTCGGACCATTTTGACACTTTTTTGGGACCAATGGCATTTATACAGCGATCAGTGCTATAAAAATGCTGGGAGTCCTTCCCTTCGTAGACTTTGAAGCTGTAAAAATATCCCGTGGTCCGGTCGCACAATTTGTAGACCTTCACTCCACAGCGGGCCCTTTTACTGGGGATATATTGTTTTATTCCCAGCCTTCCTCTAAATTTTACCAGGGATTCATCTATAAAAATATGCTGGTCGGGGGTAAATAATTGTGGAACTAATTCAGAAAAATAGTTTAGAATTGGGCGAATCTTGAAAAGCCGGTCATAATTTGGGGCATTTCGGGGGGGGGGGGGGGCACTGGGTATTGTCATTAAAATGTAGAAACCTCATAATCATGAAAAATCTTGTCCTGGGCATTACGGATGAGAAGACTGGCATGTGGTAGATGGGGCGGGTGGACCAGTAGAAGCGGAGTTCATTTTTGCTGTTTAGTCCCATGCAGAACACAAGGCCCAAAAAGGTTTTAAATTCATCCACTGTTACGTTTCTCCACTCATAGGGACGGGAATAATAAGAGTTTGGATTCTCCTGTATAAATTGGTGTGCATATAGGTTGCACTGGGCAACAATGGATTGCAGCATGTCCTCAGTAAAAACTAAATAAAAAAAATCAATGGGAGAGAAATTCTTCACCTGAATTGGGAGGAAGCCACAAGGGGTGCTGGAGTGAGAAGGGAAGGCCGGCATGAGACCTAACCCTTTGGGGCTGACGTACAGCAGTGCTGGTGGATAGCACTGGGGTGCTGGTGGATGACACTGGGGTGCTGGCGGTTAGCACAGCGGTGCGGGTGGATGGCAAAGCGGTGCTGGTGGACGGTATTGCCTCCTCATCAACGTGCCTTCGTCTGGTGGGTGGACAATATTCCTCATCTGAGTCCAGCTCTAATTCACTACTTGAGACCAGATCGTAGGCCATATCAGACTCCGGCTCAGACTCAGAGGAACTTGCAGGAGAGAGCTCCCCGTTGCTCTCCTCAGCTGCGAGAATATCGTAGGTCTCCTCAAGAGAAAAAGATCTTTTTGCCATTGTTGCAGCACTAATTGGCACTGATGACACCTATGGCACTAATGAGGTGATGGGCACTGATGTCAGGTGACACTGACGACAGATCAGATGGCACTGATATGTGGCACTGGTGACAGGTTAGGTGGAACTGATATGTGGCACTGATAACAGGTCTGGTGGCACTGAAGACAGGTCAGGTGACACTGATGAAAGATCAGGTAGCACTGATATGTGGCACTGGTGACAGGTTAGGTGGAACTGATATGTGGCACTGATGACAGGTCCGGTGGCACTGGTACGTGCCACTGATGACAGGTCAGGTGGCACTGACACGTGGCACTGATGACAGGTCAGGTGACACTGATGACAGATCAGGTAGCGCTGAAGATATGTGGCACTGGTGACAGGCTAGGTGGAACTGATATGTGGCACTGATGACAGGTCCGGTGGCACTGGTGGCAATGACACGTGGCACTGATGACAGGTCAGGTGGCACTGACACGTGGCACTGATGACAGGTCAGGTGACAATGATGACAGATCAGGTAGCACTGATGATATGTGGCACTGATGACAGGTCCGGTGGCACTGACACGTGGCACTGATGACAGGTCAGGTGGCACTGACACGTGGCACTGAGGACAGGTCAGGTGACACTAATGACAGATCAGGTAGCGCTGATGATATGCGGCACTGGTGACAGGTTAGGTGGAACTGATATGTGGCACTGGTGGCACTGACACGTGGCACTGATGACAGGTCAGGTGGCACTGACATGTGGCACTGATGACAGGTCAGGTGGCACTTTGACATGTGGCACTGATTGGTGGCACTGACACGTGAAACTGATGACAGGTCAGATGGCACTTTTTATGACACGTGGCACTGATGCTACGTGGCACTGATGCTACGTGGCACTGATTGGTGGCACTGACTGGTGGCACTGGCAGATGGCACTATGATGGGGGGCACAGGTGAAGTGTGTTATGCACTCACAGTAAACGGCAGCAAGGAACGATCACTCTCTCCTCACACAGCAGTGTCTGTGTGAGGAGAGAAGGCAGGCAATGAGAGATGATCTCATATGTTTACATTTGAGATCATCTCTCATTGGACCCGCTGTTGATGTGGTAAATGGCCGCTGTGATTGGCCATTTACCACGATCTGTGATTGGCTGTGTCCAAGGGACACAGCGATCACAGAAAATCCGGGCAGCGCGCCCGCAATTGCGGGCGGGGGCGAGCAAAGGGGACGACGTCCATGGACATCGTCCCGGCATTTCAGATCCGCGCTGGAGCCGTACTTCGACAATAGCGCGGATCTGGAGGGGTTAAACCACACATGTGAGGTATCACCACAAACGTTAGAGTGAGAGAAACTATTCTAGCCTAAGACCTAACTCTAAACTGGTAACCTGTAAAAATTTGTAAAGTGTCGCCTATGGAGATTTCCTGCCTGTTGCCTGGACAATTGTGTTTGCTGTAGCTGACCAAGTCCCTGCCTGCTGCCTGGACCAGTGCTATCCCCCTGTGGACAGCTGCAATACTAAAACCACAGGTAATATTTTGTTTACCCTTTACTCAGCATAATGTATTTTGGGGTGTAATTCTTGGTATTTGTAATGCTATGTGTCCTTATAACACCTGATGGGTTTCCTTGCATGTTGGGCCTCTGTATGTAGCCAGGTTATGTAAAAGTCTCACACATGTGGTATTGCCATACTCAGAAGGACTAGCAGAATGTGTTTTGGGGTGTCATTTTTCCTTTCTACATGCTATGTGTTGGAAATATCTTATAAATGGACAACTTTGTGTAAAAAAAATGCGTTTTCATTTTTTTCTCACATTTTCCAAAAACTTCTTGAAAAAAATGAACCATTCAAAAAACTCATTATGCCTCATAGATTATACGTTGGGGTGTTAGCTTTCCAAAATGGGGTCATTTTGTGGGCGTTTCCATTTTCCTGGTGCTCTAGGGCCTTCAGAATTGTAATAGGTGGTCGAGAGATGAGATGTGCAATTTATGTTTCTAAAACGCCTGAAGGTGCTAGTTCAATGTTGGGCCTCTGTATGTGGCCAGGCTGTGTAAAAGTCTCACACATGTGGTATCGCCATACTCAGGAGGAGTAGCAGAATGTATTTTGGGGTGTCATTTTTCCTTTCTACATGCTATGTGTTGAAAACATCTTATAAATGGACAACTTTGTGTAAAAAAAATGCGTTTTCATTTTTTTCCCACATTTTCCAAAAACTTCTGGAAAAAAATGAACCGTTCAAAAAACTCATTATGCCTCATAGATTATACGTTGGGGTGTTAGCTTTCCAAAATGGAGTCATTTTGTGGGCGTTTCCATTTTCCTGGTGCGCTAGGGCCTTCAGAATTGTAATAGGTGGTCGAGAGATGAGATGTGCAATTTATGTTTCTAAAATGCCTGAAGGTGCTAGTTCAATGTTGGCCTCTGTATGTGGCTAGGCTGTGTAAAAGTCTCACACATGTGGTATTGCCATACTCAGGAGGAGTAGCAGAATGTATTTTGGGGTGTCATTTTTCCTTTCTACATGCTATGTGTTGGAAATCTCTTATAAATGGACAACTTTGTGTAAAAAAAAATGTGTTTTCATTTTTTTCCCACATTTTCCAAAAACGTCTGGAAAAAAACGAACCATTCAAAAAACTCATTATGCCTCATAGATTATACGTTGGGGTGTTAGCTTTCCAAAATGGGGTCATTTTGTGGGTGTTTCCATTGTCCTGGTGCTCCAGGGCCTTCAGAAGTGTAATAGGTGGTTGAGAAATGAGATGTGTAATTTATGCTTCGAAAACGCCTGAAGGTGCTAGTTCAATGTTGGGCCTCTCTATGTGGCCAGACTGTAAAAATGTCCCAGACATGGGGTATCGCCATACTCAGGAGTAGTAGTAGAATGTGTTTTGGGGTGTAATTTGAGGTATGCATATGCCATGTGAGAGAAATAACCTGTTACAGTGACAATTTTGTTGAGGAAAAAAAAAAAAAAGTCTTCATTTTGCAAAGAATTGTGGGCAAAAATGACAACTTCATAAAACTCACTATGCTACTTACTAGATACCTTGGAATGTCTTCTTTCCAAAAAGGGGTAATTTG
>BLSH010115208.1:712574-734039 GCA_018402905.1 Glandirana rugosa
CGGTGTATGTCTCCGGGTTGTAACTTGAACGTGGAAGTCCGTAAAATCTTTGTATTTAATGTGTAGAGTAGAGAGCTGGTGGATAATGTTAAGACTTCCGGGATCTCGTGGTCCTTTTACCTTTGCGGGTGTTTTACTGGGGTAAAACCTTTCGATTGTGGGGTTGGATATTAGATACTCCGTATTACTCAAAAAACTTGCCAAGTAAAAATTGGTCTTCAAAAACCTTTTACACCCTTTTTTTACTTTGGCGTAAAAAAAATGTGTTTCAACAGGTAAACATTCTGTAAAGGTTGTCTATCGTACATGTATCGTTTTTGCCATACTCAGAAGGACTAGCAGAATGTGTTTTGGGGTGTCATTTTTGCTATGTACATGCTATCTGTTGGAAATGTCTTACAAATGGACAACTTTGTGTAAAAAAAATGCGGTTTCATTTTTTTCCCACATTTTCCAAAAACTTCTGGTTAAAAATGAACCGTTCAAAAAACTCATTATGCCTCATAGATTATAGGTTGGGGTGTTAGCTTTCCAAAATGGGGTCATTTTGTGGGCGTTTCCATTTTCCTGGTGCTCTAGGGCCTTCAGAATTGTAATAGGTGGTCGAGAGATGAGATGTGTAATTTATGTTTCTAAAATGCCTGAAGGTGCAAGTTCAATGTTGGGCCTCTGTATGTGGCCAGGCTGTGTAAAAGTCTCACACATGTGGTATCGCCATACTCAGAAGGAGTAGCAGAATGTATTTTGTGGTGTCATTTTTCCTTTGTACATGCTATGTGTTGGAAATATCTTATAAATGGACAACTTTGTGTAAAAAAATGCGTTTTCATTTGTTTCCCACATTTTCCAAAAACTTCTGGAAAAAAATGAACCGTTCAAAAAACTCATTATGCCTCATAGATTATACGTTGGGGTGTTAGCTTTCCAAAATGGGGTCATTTTGTGGGTATTTCCATTTTCCTGGTGCTCTAGGGCCTTCAGAATTGTAATAGGTGGTCGAGAGATGAGATGTGCAATTTATGTTTCTAAAACGCCTGAAGGTGCTAGTTCAATGTTGGGCCTCTGTATGTGGCCAGGCTGTGTAAAAGTCTCACACATGTGGTATCACCATACTCAGGAGGAGTAGCAGAATGTATTTTGGGGTGTCATTTTTCCTTTCTACATGCTATGTGTTGGAAATATCTTATAAATGGACAACTTTGTGTAAAAAAAATGCGTTTTCATTTTTTCCCCACATTTTCCAAAAACTTCTGGAAAAAAATTAACCGTTCAAAAAACTCATTATGCCTCATAGATTATACGTTGGGGTGTTAGCTTTCCAAAATAAGGTCATTTTGTGGGCGTTTCCATTGTCCTGGTGCTCCAGGGCCTTCAGAAGTGTAATAGGTGGTTGAGAAATGAGATGTGTAATTTATGCTTCGAAAACGACTGAAGGTGCTAGTTCAATGTTGGGCCTCTCTATGTGGCCAGACTATAAAAATGTCCCAGACATGGGGTATCGCCATACTCAGGAGTAGTAGTAGAATGTGTTTTGGGGTGTAATTTGAGGTATGCATATGCCATGTGAGAGAAATAACCTGTTACAGTGACAATTTTGTTGAGGAAAAAAAAAAAAAAGTCTTCATTTTGCAAAGAATTGTGGGCAAAAATGACAACTTCATAAAACTCACTATGCTACTTACTAGATACCTTGGAATGTCTTCTTTCCAAAAAGGGGTAATTTGGGGGGTATTTGTACTTTGCTGGCTTGTTAGGGTCTCAAGAAATGAGATAGGCCGTCAGTACATCAGGTGTGATCAATTTTCAGTGATTTGCCGCATAGGTTGTAGACCCTCTAACTTTCACACAGACCAATTAATATACACTAATTTGGGTTATTTTTTACCAAAGATATATAACATTATAAATTTTGGCCAAAATTTCTGAAGATAAATACTAATTTGCAAAATTTTATAGCAAAAACGAAGAAAAATGCGTTTTTTTTTTAAATTTTCGGCCTTTTTTTAATTATAGCGCAAAAAATAAAAAACTTAGCGGTGATTAAATACCACCAAAAGAAAGCTCTATTTGTGTGAAAAAAAGGACACAAATTTCATATGGGTACAGTGTTGCATGACTGAGTAATTGTCATTCAAAGTGTGAGCGCACTGAAAGCTGAAAATTGGTCTGGGCAGGAGGGGGGTTTAAGTGCCCAGTAAGGAAGTAGTTAAACACCGTTTACATATGTGGGCTTGACATACGTATGCATTCGCTTCTGCGTGCGTGCACGTGGGGACTGGGGGCGCATTAAATTTTTTCTTTATTGTTTATTTTATTTTTTTATTTTTACACTTTCACTGTCATTTGTTTTTTATTTTAATCACTTTTATTCCTATTACAAGGAATGTAAACATCCCTAGTAATAGGAATAGTGCATGACAGGTCTTCATTACAGAGAGATCTGGGTTCTATAAGACCCCCACATCTCTCCTCTAGCCTGGAAAAACTGATATAAAAAAAAACAAAAAGAAAACAAACCAATCTCAGCCTTTCCAGATGAATACACGGCAGTCATAATGTTGTGCCCGGCCTCTGAAGGTCATAGAGACTGCTGGGGACCATCTGGTCCGTGGTATTCTATATGGTGAACTTCCGCCACCAGCTAATTTCTTTCCTGGCTCGCCAATCACACGGGTGAGCCAGTAGAAGCACCAGAGGGCAGCAGGAGGGGGTGGGATGCCCCCTTCCGCTGCCTGTAAAAACAATCAAGTGGCTAAACAGCCTCCATGATTGTTTTTATAATGAAGGGAATCACCGGTGGAAAAGAATGACCATCTCAATGATGCTTTCAGCTGCACCCACCATTCAGATATGCCCACTCAAAGTCCAGGGCGTCATATGACGTACAGCGGGCAGGAAGTGGCTAAAGTCCACAACCATTACATAGTGAAGCCCAATGATACAGTAAAGAGTCCTAGCCATGGTATTTCATAATTGGGGGAGTGGGGCTAATTCTATCAGGTGACTAGATATAGATATTAAAACCTACTTCAATAATTTTTTTCCCCAGTTTTGGATAGGGGAAGGTATAGATGGGACCTCTCTCAGAGTTTTATTGTAGTCACCAATTGTTGAGATTTCAACAAACACTCTGTCAATGTAGTAATAATGTGAAAGCTCTCTTGTACGGGCACAGGCTGCAACAAAACCTTTTTATTAATTCAATTGGGAAATGGTTAAACTTTTGGCACATTATTATTCCTTTCTTTGACTTTCTTTCCTAGTGCTGACTGTTTCCTCATTTTTTATACTGCTGTTGCAGGATATCAGAGGCAAAATCTCCCAAACAGTGTCACACACAGGAATATTAATTTGAAGTATTTGTTCTTTCAAAGTCTATCCAAAACTATCGGGAAAAAAAAACAGCTAATGGGAGGGGGGTGAACCATTCAATTGTTAATAAATTGGAGCTTGAGCTGTTGAGGTAAGTAATAAACAGGCAAGAATAGCCTAGAAAAGGTGAAAAAAAAACTTAGAGCAGCAGGAAGGAAAATCAAATACAAAATATTTATATGTAATATGTCATATTTACTTGAGTTTAAAAAAAAAGAAAAAAATATGTTTTTAATCCTTTCCATAGTATATGTGCGAAACTACTCTACATTCACATTTATTAGGTTATTTTTGCTGATTAGCAGGGATCAGTTTTGAAATGTTACTGTTTTTTAAAGCAGCTATGTCACCTTGTTCATTCTGAACAAAGTCACAGCGCCATAATAAAGAGGCCCCACTGCCTCCAATTGTAGCCAGCATTAAAATCCACAGTGTTTGAGTCTAGCGATTTGTTGCCATACTCTAGCACTCTCACAGCAGAGGGGATCACATGCTATCCATACCCAGTAGCAAAATATATTGATAACAGATAGGCAATAAAACCTGGAAGCTGATTGGTTTCTATGCAGAACTGCACCAGATTTTGCACCCTCCAGGTTTAGTAAATCAACCCCATAGTCAGAGTCTTTCCACCCTCCAGGCCAGCCTTTTTCAATCAGGGTTCCTCCAGAGATTGCTAGGGGTTCCTTGAGCAATGAGCAATTTTTGCCTCTTAGATAAGTAAGCACTGACACCATTGATCTTTTTAGCAATCTGTAAAGGGGGATTCCTCACAATGACCACAAATGCAAGGAGCATTCTTCCAAGTGACCATACCACTAACGTACCTTGAGGTACCATGAGTTACCATTAGTACCATTACCAAGTAATTACTAGCAGGGGTTCCCTGAGACTAAAAAGTTGTTTCAAGGGTTCCTCCATGCCAAAAAGGGCTGAGAAAGGCTGCTCCAGACTGTTATCCAGGCTGCAATTTCCAAAAAAATTTGCGTCCACCAGGCACTAATATTAAATCTCAATTCAGCCTTGTTTATTTTTTTGATTTGGTGAAGTGAGAAAGCATTTGAGTCTCTGACAAATTTTGCACCTATCTGCGCCCATCAGAAAGATTACCCCTCACTAGCTGTACACTGTATGCAGTGTCACTGAGACAGATTCTGGAAGGGTTAGAACCACTGTTATTATTGATGTCTATTATCACTAACGGGAACGCAGACAGCTTTAAAATGTGGCAGTGTTTCTAACCCTTCCAAACTGTATCCAAAGCTAGAAAATAGTTTTGCCTTTAAAGGCAGTGCACATAGTAGAGGGATGGGTAGGAAGAGGTTGTCTAAGGGGAGAAAATCAGCAATTTTGAGAATTTTTCTAATCGGTCCAGTCAATACTACCTTCCTGCACCTCAAGGTGTGTACTCTCATTTCTGGGGGCTGCAAATAGAGGGGGAGATTACTTCATGATATAGGTAGCTCCCCCCCCCCCAAATTTTGCTTTGATATTCTATATGCCTCTATGAAAAATAACAAGAGATAATAGTTCTTATTTGAACTGGCATTACCTTGAATGGGCCGCTCAATGACGCGTCCAGGATCAGTTATGGCCGTTGTGGAAAAAGCAGCACGGAAATCCAATGTGCTAACCCCAGTTACTCTGACTGTATGACGGCCAATGCTGCCAATCTGAAAAAAAAAAGAGAATAAGTATTACCTTAGTCAAAGACCGACAAGAGATTTGTGTATTGTATTGTATTTTCTAACCTGTACTAGAAATATCAAAACTAGTACCTAGCTGGCTAATTTGAAAACCACAGATATTCTAGAAAGTCCAGTTTCTAAATAAACATCCATGTTATGTTTATTAAAAAAGAAGTAGCAAAAAAGCCCTGTTGGCCTTGGGAACCATTACCATGTTAATTTATAATTTGTATCCTAGAAAATTCACTGCTGGAACATGATTGGTTGTTATGGGCAACTCCAACAAGTTAGACACTGCCTAAGTACAATGTGCAAAATCTTCTGAGCCCAAAAGTCTCATTTCCAAAATCTTAGCACCTTCGGAGGAATGGATTAGAGCACAACAAGGTTCCTTTAGGCTGCTCCATATATTTGGTCATAGACCAGTGGGGACAGTTGTACATTTAGACCCGACCCTGTTTAAAAACATGACTGGGCGACTTCTATATTTGGATGGCTAATCATGGTTTATCCAGTTATGGCTTCTCATCACCAATAATATGCATAGCATAAATGTATTACTGCCAAAATAATTTAATATTTATCTATCTTGATTGATAAATATAATCTACAGCTTTAGCCTACATTTAGGCTGGTTTCTCCACATCCAATTCGCATGACAGGAGAGTGTGCCCGGCTCTCAATGGAGTGGATTGTGTGTCTTTGGCTCCGTTTCAGGGCCAAATTGAGGCAAAAATTCGGGCCTGATTTGTCCTTGAAAAGGAGAACAGGGATGCACCAGACCCGTCCTGTCAGCCACATCCACACTAAGTCTAGGTTCACACCTATGCAGCTGTGCTTTCTGTGGTTTTTCCCGTTTTTTACGAATACAAGGGCCTGCCTGATTGCATACAAATTGAAAGTATTTAGGTTTGACCTCTTATTATATGGTTTTGGTAAATCTAAAGAGAAATTGTACAAGAGAATTGTATAATATATGGCCAGCCTTAACTAGCCAGACTAAAAATGTATTATTACTGTTTGTGTGATACCCATCAAACAAACAGAAAGTAGAGAGAGTCACGTTTCCTGTTCAGTCTATCTGCCAAATTTACAGCAAGTGAGGACATTTTATCTCACTTCCTGTTTATATCTGACACCCATGAAATAAATAGGAGTTGAGGATAAATTTCCCAAAAAGGACAAAGACAGCAAAAGAAAACACTCACAGAGGTTCTAGCTTTTTTCCAATCTATCTGAAACTACTGCAGTTTTGACTGTAGTTGGGCTTCATAGTGACTACTAATTTTAGTGGTGTTAAATTAAAAGGTATTTTTTGGGCCATAATAAGTGCCTGACATTTGCAGTGAAGGTTATCCATGCACAAAATGTTGATTGTCAAGAACAGCCTAGTTAATTACCAGAAGTTGAAGGCTAACGTATTGCTCCAAAAGCATAACAAAGGTCCATCAACCTAACCAACTACATAAAAACCCAACATTTTATTTATACAACACAGCTCAGTTAGCAGCATGTAAATACAGACATCAGCATGTTGAAAGAAAATCTAAATGGCGGAATGTTGTATGTCATGGCTGTGAACAAAAGCACCTTCTAAGTCTCAAATCAGTCCCAGCTGCTGACCATTTGCCATTCCCTCTAACTAACAAACTTCAGAGATCAGTGCAACTTTAGTAAAAGTCAAAAGAAAAAACTCTGGACAATGATAAGGAGACAAAACAAGAACACAAATTTAAAAAACAGCTACTAAGGAAAATATAAAATGAATTAATTAAAACAGGTGTGCATGGTGTTCTTGGATCAATATGTCTAAAACACACCACACATGGCTCAATGTGCTGTTCTGATTTGACCCGATAGTTGGTGTTCAAATAGGAAATCAACAGAGCATCAATCCTGCTGCCTGGCCCTACTGGTAGGAGTGTGCGATGCACTATTTAGCTGATCTATGTGATTTTTCTTAATACATTTCTATTACTATTACTATGTTGTTTTAGGTAATTCCAAAATTTGCTACATGTCTGGGTCCTGAAGAAGCCAAATTAGTGGCGAAACGTTGACCGCACAGACAATTCAACATCACATCAGTGTATGAACTGTATTGTTTTTATTCTGTATGTATTATAGTGGTCTTCTCCCTTGTTAGGTTGGTTATTCTTCTCAATTGAAAAATACAGTTTTAAATTGTTCAATAAAACTCTTTTGATTTTACTTGGTATGCCTCCTCGTTGTGGCCGATATAGTCCGTCATTTTAGGATGCGGGGGAATTCACTTGGTAATTACCTAATATATCTACCCGATAGTTGGTGTTCAAATAGGAAATCAACAGAGCATCAATCGCTTTCCATTGACTTTTCTTACAATTGTCATGCAGTGATATTACAAAGTCTAACTGATATTAAATAAAAACCCAAATATACAACGCACAGAATCTGTTTTCTGTTCAATTGCTTTTTTTTTTTAATGCGAATAAAAAAATTGTTCCCCCTCCTTCTCCCTACAGTATGTTAAAGTACATCTTTCCTGCCCTCCTCCCCTGGAACCCTCATCTCTCTCGTGGTATTGAAGACTGTTCACCTTCTCTAGGTATTGATCTACATTTTGCCTTCCTGTTATTACGTTAATATCATTCATTCGATTTACTATCTGTATTATGGTATGATCTGTTCACTTATATCATTGTGATAATGTATCTTATGTTCTCCTGAAAATTTAAATAAAATAAAAAATTATTTAAAAAAAATGTTTTTAAATCATATTCATTGGCATAGAATTTTCTTTTTAATTTATATAATTACTTTTTTTATCCGATAAGTCACATTACAATGAGTTACGGAGTCCAGCATTGAACATGTACTTAGCAGAGTCAGGACACGTAGAAGAATACACATACAGACCCGATAAAATGTCAGGTTTCCGTGAAGTAAACAAATGAGACAAAGATAAATCATTTCAGAACTTTTTTTCCACCTTGAATGTGACCTATAAAATGTACAACTCAACTGAAAAACAACCTGAAGCTGTGTTCAGAATTAAGCAATCACATTCAAACTTGTGTTAAATAAGAGTCGGTACACACCTGCCATTATTTAAAGTGTCTCTGATTAACCCCAAATAAAGTTCTGCTGTTCTAGTAGGTCTTTCCTGACATTTTCTTAGTCGCATCCTACAGCAAAAGCCATGGTCCGCAGAGAGCTTCCAAAGCATCAGAGGGATCTCATTGTTAAAAGGTATCAGTCAGGAGAAGGGTACAAAAGAATTTCCAAGGCATTAGATATACCATGGAACACAGTGAAGACAGTCATCATCAAATGGAAAATATATGGCACAGTAGTGACATTACCAAGAACTGGACGTTCCTCCAAAACTGATGAAAAGATGAGAAGAAAACTGTTCAGGGAGGCTGCCAAGAGGCCTACAGCAACATTAAAGGAGCTGCAGGAATATCTGGCAAGTACTGGCTGTGTGGTACATTTGACAACAATCTCCTGTATTCTTCATATGTCTGGGGTATGGGGTAGAGTTGCAAGATGGAAGCCTTTTCTTACGAAGAAAAACATCCAAACCCGGCTAAATTTTGCAAAAACACATCTGAAGTCTCCCAAAAGTATGTGGGAAAATGTGTTATGGCCTGATGAAACCAAGGTTGAACTTTTTGGCCATAATTCCAAAAGAGATGTTTGGTGCAAAAACAACACTGCACGTCACCAAAAGAACACCATACCCACTGTGCAACATAGTGGTGGCAGCATCATGCTTTGGGGCTGTTTTCTTCATCTGGAGCAGGGGCCTTAGTCAAGGTAGAGGGAATTATGAAGAGTTCCAAATACCACTCAATATTAGCACAAAACCTTCAGGCTTCTGCTACTGAGCTGAACATGAAGAGGAACTTCATCTTTCAACATGACAACGACCCAAAGCAGACATCAGAATCAACAAAAGAATGGCTTCACCAGAAGAAGTTTAAAGTTTTGGAATGTCCCAGCCAGAGTCCAGACCTGAATCCCATTGAAAAATCTGTGTGGTGATCTGAAGAGGGCTGTGTATAGGAGATGCCCTCACAATCTGATAGATTTCGAGTGTTTTTGCAAAGAAGACCGGGCAAATATTTCCAAGTCAAGATGTGCCATGCTGATAGACACATACCCAAGAAGACTAAGTGCTGTAATAAAATAAAAAGGTGCTCTGACAAAGTATTAGTTTAAGGGCGTGCACACTTATGCAACCATATTTTAGTTTCTTATTTTTATTTTGCTCCACCTGAAAGATTTCAGTTTGCTGTTCAACTAAGTTGTACAGTTTATAGGTCACATCAAAGTTGAAAAAAGTTATGAAATTATCACAGAAACCTGACATTTTTACCATGGGTGTGTAGACTTTTTATATCCACTGTATGTAGCCTCATAGTACTGTGACATTAAAGAAAGTAGGATAACAGAACAAAAGAATCAACTGTTGGTTACATAACTGTACAAGAAAACCAGAGATGATGCGGGATAACCAAGCAGATATCAGGAAGAACGCCTGGTCTAATTTGATTCCCGGGTAAGGTGTAGATGTAGTAAGGGGAGGCTCAAAAATGAAATTGTATAAGTGAAAGTGAAGCTAAGATAGTGTACAGGTGGGTACAGGTAGATACAGGAAAGGGAAGGGAGGAGACAAAAAACTTTTTTTTTAATTAAATGATTGGACTAAAACATGTGAGGACTACATATCAATCCCATCCTTTGAAAATTTCAGTACTTGGATTGGTCTACAGAACATTAACATGTCATTATCTCAATTGATAAGGAAATGATTGAACAAATTGGAAATTGAAAGTTTTTTTTTTCCAATTCAGTCTTTCAAAGCACACAAATGAAACTGTAATCCAATGCCTAAACCTTTTTTGTTTGTTTTTTATCAAGTGAGAAATGGTTGGGACCCCTGTGTGACTTTTAACTGTGTGGCCCTTGGGGAGATGTACCTATATTTCCAGTCCCCAGAGATCCAACAGAAAGTTAGTGAAAATCTCTCCCTACTAAGGGGAAATCTCGCCTTGGACAGATGTGGCCAAAATCCGACTACAACCTACTTTTCTGGTGACAACTGGTATTTTACATTTCTAATTAGTTTATGTCCAAATGGTCACCAGGACAAACAGAGTGGGTGAATCTCCCCAGTCTGCAATAAACCCTAACAAGGGTTCAAACCATTCCCTACTCTGTCCAAAACTCTTAAAAAAAGTTTGGGATTTAGATACATTTTACATGCACAATTATGATTGTTGGTAGTGGTCCCTTCATATAAATCTTTCAATTATGGTTTAAAGGTCCTTTTAAATACTGGAGATTGGTCAGGTCTGTGTGAGGCAATAAAATCAAATGAGCTCATCTGTTGGAGGTTTGGTCTCATTAGGGTAATGAGCTGCCTGCCTACAACATGTGAAAGACTTGACAAAGAGCAATGGAATGAAAACCAAGAAACAATAAACAAAATCACAAACTGAACCTAATCCAGACTTCAAAGAGTCCTTTCCTTCTGGGGGCACAGAATGACAGGCCTCTTGGACACGGATATTCAGTCCGGCTTGCCCCCTGTGGTGGAGCTGAGGTACATCCTGTTGTGGATGAATTCACTTCAATTCAAATTTAAAACGAAGGGCCATTGACCCCTTTTGATAACTGCTTAGTGCTTAGTTATTGGTGCTGACAGCTCAACACTGTCTACCTAGCCATACATTAGTAGAATTTTGTATGAACATTCTTCTTGCCATCATTGAGTCCACTACTTCTGTTCGAAAACCATTCAAATGTTGTCCATAAGCATTAATAAAGATACACCCACGTAGTTATCGCTACAAAAAGTACTAAAGTGAATTATATTGCGCAACTGTGCCATAGACAATAAACAAAACAGCGCTTACCCCAAACACAATTTATGTACTGTATATATGAATGAATAAAGTCCAATAAACTGATTTTTTTCAAGAAATAATTGTTATGTGTATTTTTTAACACCACGTGTTCCAAAACAAAACTTGTGCTCCAGTCCACCGTGACCACAGATACCTCTCCGCACTCACCAGATAGGATTGACTTCTTGTTCTCACAAGAAAGTTAAATAGCGCTTGTTGGTAAACCCATGTACCATCAGGCTATCCACTGGGAACCAAGGGTGCCACACACCTCTCCACAGAGACTCGCCGTGTACGCACTCAACGTACTATGACTGCGGTGGCTGGTCGGCAAGCAGTTAAAATATTCTTCGCCTAAAAATTGAAAACCAATGCAGCCATCATATCGAAGCACTGGTAAGCTGCAATTTATTACATTTTTGTTCCTGGGTGTAGATATCATATAAAAGGTGGTATTTTGTGTTTTTTAGATATGCAATGGGCTTTAATTAGTTCTTGAGGGTTACAGAAGCTCATTTTAACTATCCTGGACATGTCCTTGTGCCCAATAAAGGCATTTTTTGCCTAAGCAGATAGGGAAGGCAGAATCAGTAGTTTCATGACATAGTCAATCACTGTCTCATCCCTAAACATAGGTTGTACAAAAAAATACATAGCATAAAACAAAAAAGTATATCCATTGTGAGAACTAACATCAAGTGGTAGCGCATTAAGGACATTCAGCCACTCACTGAATTCTTTTTTTTAAAGCGGAGGTCCGAGGGCTGAAAAAAAAAATTAAAAGTCAGCAGCTACACATACAGTAGCTGCTGACTTTTAATATTAGGACACTTACCTGTCCTGGAGTCCAGCGATGTCGGCACCCGCCGCCGATCTTCGGATCGGGGGACGGGTGCAGCCGCCTCCATCGCGGGTAAGGGAACCCGGACGTGTAAGCAGTACAGCTTCACGCCGGGCACCTTATCGCGCATGCGCGAGCTCTGCCACGCTCTGCTACTGGCCAGGCGGCCAGAAGCAGAGCGAGCAGGGAGGAGGGAGCCGGGCTGCTGACGTCAGCGGCTGCGTCTGCCGCCCAGAGCTCCCGGATGTGTGGAAAAGGACACCTGTCTAAAGACAGGTGTCCTCTTCCCCCTCCCTCCCGAAAGGTGCCAAATGTGACACCTGAGGGGGGGTGGAATCCAACCAGCGGAAGTTCCACTTTAGGGTGGAACTCCGCTTTAAGGGCTTTTCTTGCCCATTTTTATTAAAAGAAAGTTCATAAAGCAAAACAGGAGTTTCCCTCGCAGGGGTTTTCAGCATTTATCGTCATTCAAAGAACAAACAACATAAAGCCGTATGGCCCCACAAACCGTGACACAGTACTGCTCTCAAAAGCTTGGTGCATACACTTGGCAGACCCTTGCTGCTCTGGCTCCCATCTATACTCCTGAACAGAGACCTCCTGTCTGCAGGGGTGAAGCCCAGAATCCTAGTCCTGACTCTACAAACCCAGAGCACACCTGCACAATCAGTGTGACGGTTAATCAGAAAGCACGGACCCAGAATTGAAGATTTCATTCTTCCTGAAACTTTAAGAAATCTCCAGGCTTCAGGTCCCAAATTGGATTTTACCAACTGATGAGGAAACTGAAAAAACAGTTTCCTCTGGACTAAGGCCTGGTTCACACCTATGCAGGTTGCAGTTTGCATATACCAGGTGCATTTTGCATTTTTCAATACACGTTTTTGATTCATTGAAGTCTATGGAACCAAAAACCAGAAAAGTCTGTGGCCCTTTCCATAAAATGCATATTTTAAGCAAGCCCCTTAACCTGTCAAAATGAGAATCCTGGGTCATAACCTCTTTTTTACACCGTGGCCGGGCCCAGTACTGCCACACTGTCTAGATTTCTTTAAGCTCTAATTGACAAACATTTATAGATGTAGGGATTGGAATTACTACTTTACACTAGGGTCCAGCTACAAGATCCTTTGAGGTTTTGATTACATTAATTGTTAAATCAGAAATCTATCAACAATGTTCTAATTTCTGATACTAAAGGGAGTATTTAAAGTTGTCTTTGTCTTGTTGAGAAGAATTTTACTCTGGCTTCCTATTTCACCGATGTTTATACAGCTCTGCAGTATCTGCCAAACACTCAGAAAACAGTACTGGAAAGAGTGACCCTTTAAGAGCCCTTGTTAAGGCATTGGACTGCTACTAGTGAACAGCTGCTTATCCTGGCATTCTGAATGTAGTTGAGAGATGACCTGGAAATCCCTGCTCCGGTTGGAAGCCAATGAGGAGGGAAATATTTTCTTATCAGCTGTAACCACCAGATCATGACTGCACATTAATAACCTTGTCTAGACACTTGTGTCCTCATTAGACCCTATGCCACTGCTAGGAAGCTGATAAAACAGAATCAATTATCACATTAAGTTTTATAAAAGGCTTTAAGTTGGTCACTTATGTTGAAATCTTCCTTGTTAGGGAATCCCAGGGCTAGTGTGTATTTGACAACTTTGAGAAAAACACATCTTATCTACGCACTTTTCTGCAGCGGGATTCAGCTCCCATTAGACAACATTACCTTGATGACCCATATTCCAGGCACAGTTGGCTTGAGTCCTAAAACGAGAGCCGAATTGGGGATACTGAGCAGCTCCTCCAGGCCTTGGCCCACAGACAGCACTTTTCCTGCCAGGACAGAAATAGGGAGGGTTAGATCCTTTCTCGACTAATGGTAGCCAAGTCCAGGGAGAAGATTATAACAATACAATCAAGACAGGAATATAGGGACTACAGGGATTTTGACTTCAATCAAAGAATTGTACTGTACAGTTTCCTAGTTGACAGAGATAAAATGGCACACAGACAAAACAAATTAGAATAACCCAGCTGATTAAAATACAGAAAAGGGAAACTGCAGAGGAAATGATACATGATTAAAGTCGCCCTGTCACGTGTAGAGGATAGTGCCATGAGTTTTAGTTCACTGCTTACGCCAAGTTGAACATCTAGAGATAAAGAAAAATGGCAAGGCTAAGTTGTCCCCATCCTCACCTTGGACATATGTGTTAGACAAAAAACTTTAGTCTCTATGACGGTCTCTTCGGCTCAGGTTAGAATGAAAATGGGGATTACTGAAACCGATAAACCCAAATACTTTACCGATCAAGCCTAGAGACCAAAAGTAGGGACCAGAAGAGAGGACACGGAGCAGGGCTAATACATTTAGGGCACATGCTTGGAACAATAAACTGTTCTTGGTATATGTAACTTCATAACCAAGTGCAGGGGATACACAGAAAATCACTGGCCATGGACAGCTTCTCCTCACAGCCCTGGCACAGCAGCTTTTTCACACTAGTAGTACTGTTGTTAAGTTGGCAGCACACTCCTCCTTCCAGCGCATCTACCTTGTGTTTACAATGATGATTAGAAGGCTGTCAAGTTACTGCTGAGTCACTGTAGGAATGACAGCAGGGTGAGCTTCAGTGAAGGAAAAAAAGTATTTGATCCCTTGCTAATTTTGTACATTTGCCCAATGACAAAGAAATGATCAGTCTATAATTTTAATGGTAGGTTTATTTTAACAGTGAGAGACAGAATAACAACAAAAATATACAGAAAAACGCATTTCAAAAAAGTTATAAATTGATTTGCATTTTAATGAGTGAAATTAGTATTTGATCCCCTATCAATCAGCAAGATTTCTGGCTCCCAGATGTCTTCTATACAGGTAATGAGCTGAGATTAGGAGCACGCTCTTAAAGGGAGTGTGCCTAATCTTAGCTTATTACCTGTATAAAAGACACCTGTCCACAGAAGCAATCAATCAGATTCCAATCTCTCCACCATGACCAAGACCAAAGAGCTGTCCAAGGATGACAGGGACAAGATTGTAGACCTACACAAGGCTGCAATGGGCTACAAGACCATTGCCAAGCAGCTTGGTGAGAGGATGACAACAATTGGTGTGATTATTCACAAATGGAAGAAACACAAAATAACTGTCAATCTCCCTCGGTCTGAGGCTCCATGCAAGATCTCACTATGTGGAGTTTTAATGATCATGAGAATGGTGAAGAATCAGCCCAGAACTACACGGGCGGCACAGTGGTGTAGTGGGTAGCACTTTCACCTGGCAACAAAAGGGTCGCTGGTTTGAATCCCAACCACGACACTACCTGCCTGGAGTTTACATGTTCTCCCTGTGCCTGCGTGGGTTTCCTCCGGGTCCTCCGGTTTCCTCCCACACTCCAAAGACATGCTGGTAGGTAAATTAGATCCTGTCTAAATTGTCCCTAGTATATGTATGAATGTGAGTTAGGGACCCTAGATTGTAAGCTCCTTGAGGGTAGGGACTGATGTGAATGTAAAATATATATATGTAAAGCGCTGCGTAAATTGACGGCGCTATATAAGTACCTAGAATAAATAAATAAATAAATAAATCTTGTCAATGACCTCAAGGTAGCTGGGACCATAGTCACCAAGAGAACAATTGGTAACACACTGCGCAGTCAGGGACTGAAATCCTGCAGCACCCACAACGCCCCCTGCTCTAGAAAGCGCATGTACAGGCTTGTCTGAATTTTGCTAATGAACATCTGAATGATTCAGAGAACTGGGTGAAAGTGTCATGGTCAGATGAGACCAAAATCAAGCTCTTTGGCATCAACTCAACTTTCTGTGTTGGAGGAGGATGAATGCTGCCTATGACCCCAAAGACACCATCCCCACTGTCAAACATGGCGGTGGAAACATTATGCTTTGGGGGTGATTTTCTGCTAAGGAGACAGAACAACCTCACTGCATCAAAGGGATGATGGACAGGGCCATATACCATAAAATCTTGGGTGAGAACCTCCTTCCCTCAGCCAGGGCATTGAAAATGGGTCGGGGATGGGTATTCCAGCATGACAATGACCCAAAACACACGGCCAAGGCAATAAAGGAGTGGCTTAAGAAGAAGCACATTAAGGTCATTGAGTGGCCTAGCCAGTCTCCAGACCTTAATCCCATAGAAAATATGTGGAGGGAGCTGAAGGTTTGCGTTACCAAACATCAGCCTTGAAACCTTAATGACTTGTACAGGATCTGCAAAGATGAGTGGGGCAAAATCCCTCCTGAGATATGTGCAAACCTGGTGGTCAACTGCAAGAAAAGTCTCTGACCTCTGTAATTGCAAACAAGGGTTTTGCCATCAAGTACTAAGTCATGTTTTGCGAAGGCGTCAAATACTTACTTCATGCATTAAAATGCAAATCAATGTATAACTTTTTTGAAATGCGTTTTTCCGGATTTTTTGTGTTATTCTGTCTCTCACTGTTAAAATAAACATACCATTAAAATTATAGACTGATCATTTCTTTGTCAGGGCTGGGCTCTCAGCCCTCCCTTCTCAGTGCTCAGGTTTCTCAGCTGTCGGTTAATTGCCAGCACTCATTGTTCCACAGTGGCTCACCTGGTGATCATTTCCTGCTCATCAGTCCAGAATATAGCCAGCCCCTTCTGGCTATTTAAACTGTCTGGTTCATTCCTTCTGTGCCCTCGCCTTGGTCAAACATATCTAGAGACCCTCTGCTGTGTTCTTGTTGAAGACTTGCCTGGTTGACGTCCCTTCTGGTTCCTGATCCTGTCTGCTGCCTCCGACTACGCTGATCTCTGGCTTCCTGATTTATTGGCTTGTTCTGACTATCCTCTTTGGCTACCGTACCCTGGCTATGTTTTGACTACGTTTATTATATGTACCATTTTTACCATTTTATTAAAAGGTGTGATTTTTACTGCATTTTTTGTCTCAGTCTGATTCATGGTTCCTGACAGTCAGTGGGCAAACGTACAAAATCAGCAGGGGATCAAATACTTTTTTCCTTCCATGTAAGCTACTGAGTCACTGGTGGCAAGGAAGAAGGATACACTGAGCTGCTGAGTCACTGCTGGGTTCTGGATCGGGGTGGACTGAACTATTTAGTCAGGGAAAGGGGAGGAGGGAGGAGGGGGGATGAGGAGGATCACTGCTGGGAGGGGAATGCAAGAAGAGCTGAACTAACTAGACAAAGGCTTTAGTGCTTTTGCTGTGAACTTTGAGAATGAAATGTTCCACAGTAGTTGCAGCTACAGAGCTAAGTATGGATTTGTTGTTTTAAAGTTTATTTACTGTTTGATAACATTATGCAAATAATTAAATGTCCAAAGTCTGACCTTGCGTTGTCTGTGAAAAACAGTCCTTCGCAGGTTGCAAAGGGTCAGCTTATAGGAGTTCAGGAGGTGATACCACTTGGCATTGCAGTACAGCCCCTGTCGCTTGCCCCTTAATGTGACAGGAGTGACCCTTTTTGCCTGTATGACTGCCTTTGCAGCTTTTGGGAATGGGGGGGCTAAAAATGTGTCTCAACGTCCTTTTTTCATTACCCCTACCACCAAACCACAATTGTAATATAGTCTTAACACTTTTAAGTTCACAGTGGAACAGAGCTGTGGCTTTGAAAATGGCCTTGTCAGAGGAGCCCGGTTGCAGCTATTGCTTTTGCCGAGCTGGTTCCTATGCCACTGAAGCCTTAAAAACATGCAGTTCTGTTGCACACTATAGGATTTACATTTAAAGAACAAGCTTTGGTTTGAAAATCAATATTGTAATTAACCACACTTATTAAATCAATAATATACCCTTTTTCACAAAAATTACTATGCCACGTTCTGGCTAACTTAAAGTGTTACGAAACCTAAAAATGTTTTTTACCTTAATGCATTGTTTGCATTAAGGTAAATAACGTTTTCAGTTTTGTCTGTGCCCTCCTTCCCCTGTATGAAGGGGAAGAGAGGGGAGAAGAGATCAGCACAGTCCATGGCTGCATCTATTCTCCCCTCTTTTCCTCTTTACACAGTATTTGAGATGCAGCAGGAGCCATTGACTCTTGCTGCTGTCAATCAGATGCAGTGAAGAGGAAGTGGGGGCGGGCCTAAGTCCTGCTGTGTAAGTCTATGGAGCCCAGCTCTATAGACGCACAGGTCAGGAGCGCGCAGACTACGATCTCCCCACAGCAAGCAGCTGGCTATGACAGTCTTAAAAAAAAGAGGAGGAGCCAAGATCACTCCCAGAGGAGGAGGATCGTGGGCCACTCTGTGCAATACCACTGCACAGAGCAGGTAAGTTGAACATGTTTGTTATTTTAATTAAAAAAAAGATATGACTTTAGAAACACTTTAACTCTGTTGCTTAAATCAACCATGCTTACATCAGAATGAAGTGACTATTTAGGCTCCTGTGAAGGAGTACACAGACATTATGTTGTACTATTCTCTACTAGTCCTAGCATTTAATCCACCTTAGAAAAGTTGCTCTCGCCCTCTCCCCCTCTGTCCATGCTTTTCACCTTTTAGCCAATTAGAGGACTTGCTTTAGCAGCATTCCCATGATGTCACAAGGGGGGGTCTCCAGATGACATTACCGAATGGCCACGCCCCATGGCTATATAGGAAATGGCAGACGTGAGAGCCAACACAAAGGAGGCAGCCGGCATCGGAGGAATACCGTGTTTTTTATTTTTAGCGGGCAGCGGTGGGTGAAGAAGACATCACCGGAGAGAGAAGAAACCACCGGAGAGAGAAGAGGGAGAGGAAACCACTGGAGAGAGAAGAGGAAGAAGAAACACTGGAGGAAGAAGAAACCACCAGAGAGAGAAGAGGAAGAAGAATCACTGGAGGGAGGAGACATGATTTTTAATAAAGGACTTGTCAAAAACAGTTTTTTTATTTTGGTAAATGGGTTGGGGTACCCCATACTCATTCACATGGGGGCGGGATCTGGGGGTCCCCTTGTTAAAGGGGGTTTCCAGATCCCGATAAGCACCCTGCCTGCAGACCCCCACAACCACCGCCTAGGGTTGTCGGGTAGAGGACCTTGTCCCCATCAACATGGGGACAAGGTGCTTTGGGGTGGGGGGGTTAGAGCCACCCGCCCCAAAGCACCCCCACCCATGTTGAGGGTATGGTTCAGGAGGGGACGCCCGCTCATCCCCTCCTTTTCCTGACCTGTGGGGCTGCATGCTCGGATAAGAGTCTGGTATGGATTTTGGGGGGGACCCCCACTCCATTTTTAAAAAAAATATTGGTGTGGGGGTGCCCTCTCCAAATCCATTCCAGATCCGAACGGCCTGATATGGACCTTTTTAGATTCAGCTGTAATCTGAGAATTCCGTTGACAGCTGATTACTCATCAGTCATTAAGGACGCGTCAGGCCGCTCCTTAGCAACCAGCTATATACAGTGTGTTTAAAGAGAAAGAAAACTTAAAAAGCAAAATGCATGCAAACTGCATGCAAAAATGTATAAAAAATGCACTGAAAAATGTGCCTAAAAACGTATCAAGCGCAGCCCACATAGATGTGAAACTAGACTTAGTGATGATGTCAGCACCTTGATTTAAATTGATTTTAATAACAGAATAAGTTAGGCAGACCATGGCAAAATCTTTAATATGAAAAAGGCACAGCATATATACTGCTGATTTAAAGCATTGTAGGCAATATTTCACTGCAATATTTCTTTTTAAAACAAAGGCTTAGTTGCCCTCTAAAAAACAGGCACAAACCAATTGTTAGGTTATGTAAAGCAGTATGCAAGACTTACCTGTGGGATCAGTGACTCGGATAACAGGTTCCGGTCCACTCAGAGATATGGTGACCTCTTTAAGGCTTGGGTCAAATGGAATCTTCCATTGCCTTTCACCTCCAGACTCATGATCAGTTGACAGCAGATGAACCTTAGAGGCCTGAATGGCTTCCTCAACCCACTTAAGCACCTGGGATAGAGCAAAGTGATGCACAAATGTCACTAGGGACTAAGAGTCATTCTAGCATGTCCAAAGCATGTTCTACAATGCTGAGTATGAATAAAAGCCTTGTGGAAAGCACTGCAATAAAAAATTGCTAAACAAATACCACTAATTTAGAACATCAGAAATTTTCTTTGATTGGTAATCAGGCTTCATGTTCCTGCTGGAATCTTCTTGTAGCACTCCTCGTGTTGTGATGCCGAATACCTACCCTCCTAAGTACTGTGGCAGGTTAACATTTCCATCTAAGGGTCTGGTTCTTGGTGTATGGTGCAGAGAAAAATAAGTTAGATGCCATTCACTTTAGTCTTTTTACCGTTATTTTTTAACTCAATTCTGGGAGAGAGGGTTTACAGGTAGAGAATACCCCTCAAAAATAAAGAAGAATTCATATTTTGAAAGTAGCAGGCCCTTTAATAACAGCCTCTAGATAATTGCTGGCCCCATGAGGGCAACCAGACAGATCCATGACTGTAAAGGCAGAATCTTCCTTAAGTTATTGGACCTCTTTCTAATTGATCTTGCCCTAGAACCTCCAATAGCAGTCAAAGATACCGCATCTTGATATGTGCTATAGAATGAATCCTTCTTGCATTGTCCAGCAGTAGCTTCTACCCAGCTCCTCAACAAGAAGATACCTTATGGATGCTCCTACCACCTTTTATCTGCGCTTCCCCTGGATATACACTCCAGTCGGGCAGCTAAAGCTCTTGGACCTCTAGCACTTGCCCCAGTTGAGGCAAAAGCCAAAAAACACTCTATAGAGACATCCCCTCCAGGAGATGAAGCACACTCTGGAAAAGTGTTCCCAATATTCTGGAGTTGAGCTTTAAGGTCTGAACTCTGAAGTAGAGACCTCTAGCAATAAATATCTTTTTTCATTATCAGAAGTCTTCAGGACAAGAATTGAAGAGAAATTTTCCCAATGTTATACAGAAAAAATAAGGATTTTAGCCATTCTCTACTCTTAAAAATGTTTTGGCATTAGATTCACTTTTACAAGACTACCACTTGGTTGCTACATACTCTAATTGCCAAACCCATTTGCACAAACTTTAATCCAATCTCCTTTATGTGGCCCTAAGCAAGTAATGACCAAGCAAATTGCCAAGAGGGCTTCAAGCATGGCATAGCGGATGGGGTAGGGGCAAACACAAGTTAGGAATTGGGTTTGCCCAATGGCTATCTTCCATTCCAAGGAAAGTACACGAAAACTTTTATTCAGCGTTCTCTTCTTTTTAAAGGGAAAGTATAGCATGCATCTGACAAGCACATACAATATTTACCTTGAAGTGTGAAGCCAAAACTTTTTTGATTGTTATGGATAGAGTTGGGAATGATTACTTTTTTTTTTTGCTGTCTGTGTCCCTTCAGGGAGATTTCGCTTCACTTCTTATCTCAGAGACACAACAGGAAGCAAGAAGAAATCTCTTCAAAAAAGGGACTAGATCCTCAATGTCTGCTTCTTTGACATATTTATGTTGGATTTCCCTTCACTAGCAAGGACATACAAAGCCTTAAAACCTCATGGAGGTTTTAACATGTCTTCACATCAAAAATGGCTTTACATACACTTTAAAATAATTTTTATCACTTTCACATTTTAAAACACTTTGCTCTACCATATTTTTGTTAGTGTATTAAATGCAGGAATTTGAAGATTAACCACTAGAGGGCATACTG
>BLSH010115208.1:738352-755406 GCA_018402905.1 Glandirana rugosa
TAAAGTGTGTTTCCTTCGTTATGTTTCTCTTGTCCTATGAAAGAGTATGTTCATCTACAATGTCGTCCGTGTATAGTCCTTATACTTTGTAACCTCATTGTTTGTGAAATTCTTTCTACGGATTTTATAATGGAATTGGTGAACGGCTGGCGGTTGGCGTCCAACTGCCACTGTTCCACCGAGCTATACACAGAACGGAGATCTGTGTTTACTTACACGGACCTCCGTTCTTTCACTGCGGGGGGGCATCCCGGGTAGCCGGCGGAGATCGAGTCCGCTGCACCCGCTCCCTGGCCCCCAACACAGTGAGCGCGCGGGCGCGCCTCCGGCGGCGCGCGCGTTCACAGTGCATGATATCGCAGCCGCCGTCATACGACGGCGGTTTGCGATATCGAGCCACCTTGTCACCGTCAACCTGCGGTTGGCGGTCGGCAAGTGGTTAAGGTAATATTTTAGGCATCTTTCTTAAAGTGTTTGTTACTCCAATGTTTCATATTCCTGATATGTGCCTGCTGTAACATCTACTTGTATGAGAAAGTATCCTGTTCTCTTTGTATTGCTTCCTTTGTGTGAAATCCCTGGTGTTCCTGCCTGAGAATAGAGGGAATGTGACCACTTATTAAAAAGGGGAAAAATATATATTTATAATGGTAATATGCCAAAATCCTTTTAATGTGATATATAACTTGCCTGAAATGTTTATTTTTTTACTTACTACTTTAAAGTGTGTGTAAAGCCAAAAAATTTTTTCATGGAGAATGTGGTAGAATCAGAACCTTTGTCAGGTTTTTATTGATGTCTTTGTCCCTGGTGGGGAGATCCACCCTTAGATTGGGTTCACACATGTGCGGCCGTGGGTTTGTGCCTGGAGTCCGGTGCGTGTCTGTTCACCGATTCAGGTGCAATTCAGGTCTGAATTCGCACCGGAACCAGTCACAAACACGCAAGGACCCTTTTTCAATCCGGACCGCGGCCGCCCAGACCTGTGTGAACCGGCTCCATTGATAGCGAGTCACACTCACCTGTCATGCGAATTAGATGCGAGAAAACTAGCATCCAATTCGCATATGTGTGAACCCAGCCTTACTTTTGGTCCTGATGACTACTGTATTGGTAAAGTAATGGAAAATCCAAATTTTCTGAGTTGTCCCTGTAACAGAATTGAGGGAAATCTTCCAACAGTGACAACTGTGCAAGCGGGGATATCCCCTCACTTTGGAGAGATCTCCTCTTACTGATTTTTCTTTGAGTCGGAAAGTGAAGGAAAATCTCCTGGCGGGACATAGACAGCAGAAAAAAAGAACATATGTGGGTCTTAACAATTCCATACTCTGTCTAACCTGAAAAAAGTTTTGGGTCTACATTCACTTTGAAGTGTCAATCCATAAGTGACCAAAGTAATATTTCCTTATTGTGTTAAAATGCACTTTGCTCTATGACTCAAAAAAGGTGGTATGTTTGTGTTACAGTTTTCTGAAGAATTCCACCTGTGTGCTATATAATATATATGACCTTAATTCCCAAAATAGGGATTTTGGGGTAATTGAAGTATACTCTTAGGAAGGTCAGACAGGTCAGTGTAAAGTGTCATTTAAAATGGATGGAGTCACTTGCCTCATTAACCTGCTGCTTGTCCAGGTGGAAAATCTGTCCTGAACTGGTGGCTGCGATCTCTTCATATACACGGTAACCCTGGTGAGTCCGGTCACCGCAGTCTCCTGTAAGCACAAAGACCACCTGCAGAGAAGGGACATCATTTAACAAAAATTTACTCAAATGATCAAGACATCAAAAGAGAAAGGGTACACCAGACTGCTCTGCTGTGTAACAAAGTGGACTGGGAAACCTAATCCCGGGCCTAGGTTTTTTGTAGTTTAGGGGTTCCCAACTCTCCCTACTAAGTCTCTCTGCAGTAAATAGGGATTAATAATTCATCCCCTCCTCCACATATGGAAGGCTAAAAGCAGGCATTGTATGTAAAGAAGTAGATACGTTCCAGACAACAAATTCCATTTTACTTCCAAAAACCTCTGCTTCCAATCTTCAATCAAATTTGGTTCCACAACTTTTTCTCATATGGCACCTAATATTGGTGTTCAGGCCAGGAGGAAAACTGGATGCCCATAGCAGCTACATTATCTGTTTGTTACTAAGCTGTTCCACAAAAGTAATCAATGTAATCAATCACAGGAGGGCCCCCAATTCAACTGCAATTAGATCTCCTATCCAGTGGTTCTCAACCTCAGTCCTCAAGTACCCTCAACAGGCCATGTTTTGGGAATTTCTCTTAGATCAGTGGTTCTAAACTCCTCAGGACTTACCAACAGGCCAGATTTTAAGTATTACCTTGGGAAGATGCAAACTAGAATACTGCAATCACTGAGCAGCAAATGATATCACCTGTGATGTATTTCAGTTATCCTGCAAACCTGGCCTGTTAGTGGGTCCCGAGGACAGGAGTTGAGAACCACTGTCTTAGATAAAATAGCTGTCCAAAATACCAAGCCATTGACTCTGATTTAAAGCACCTGTGCAAGATAAAGGAAAATGGCCTGTTGGGGGTAGTTGAGGGCTGAGGCTGAGAACCACTGTCCTACACCATAGTCTCCTCTGAGAGCCGGTTCACACTACGGCAACTTGGGAAGCGACCTCCAAGTCGCCCCCAAGTCGCTTGCCAAGTGAAATCCCATAGTAGTGAATGTGAGTGGTCTAAATGTACAAGTCGCTCCAACTTCAGAAAAGGTTCTTGTACTACTTTGAGACGACTTCTATCCGACTTGTGCCCATAGAAATCAGTGGAAATCGCCTCCAAGTCGGATCCCCCATCTAAACAGAAGCGACTTCACAGTGAAAAGAATAGAATTTATTTTAGGGCAACCCCCTCCCTCCCTTCTCTGATTGGCCCCAGCAAAGTCGCCAGGCAAGAAGTTGTGTTGTAAGTCGCCTCAAGTCGCGCTATAAGTTGCCCAAAGTCGCACAGAAGTTGCTTTCAAATCGCCTAGCAAGGTCACCCCGCAAGTTGGATCGCCCCTGTGTGAACCGGCTCAGAATGAACATGAGAAGAGGTGAGGGATCCTTAGTCTACAAGCCTATTTCCAGATCTCATATCCCGATGTCATTAACTTGTTTCCTATTGACTGCTATTTCTGCACGCTCTAGTTCTTGTACACGAGGCCCAAAAGGAACTTTGTGAAAACCTGATTATAAAAACTGTAATGCCAGATATACTAACCTGAGACTGTTTGAGCTGCAGCAGCTGCAGAACCTCTTGTTTCCTACGAAAATCTTTGGCGCGGGCATCCGTAAAAACGTAAATGAAAGATCCAGGGTGGGAAACTTCCAAGGCCATCTTGATGGCACCCACGCTCATCTCCGGGCAGTCACCTCCACCCTGCAATAATTAAGGCATTGAGGGAATAAGAAAACACATATTTATTAATGTATCTGTAAACCCTAAGAATTAATTTATCTTATTTTCTACTTTTTGGTCTCTTAAACATACCATTGCCAAAAAAAGCACTTCTGTCCCGTTCCATGCACAGTACTATCAACCTTGAAATCTCTCTGAATTGCAGGACACCGCCCTTTATGTCTGAGAGGCATTGGGGTTGATTTACTAAAACTGGAAAGTGTAAAATCTGGTGCATGGTAGCCAATCAGCTTCTAACTTAAGCTTGTTCGTTTAAGCTTTGATAACAAAAAAAAAATGGAAGCTGATTGGTGTCTATGCACAGCTGCATCAGATTTTGCACTCTCCAGTTTTAGTAAATCAACCCCATTGTGTAGTCCTAATGCACATTTTAGTGAAAATACCCTTATAAATATTAAAATAAACTAAAAATGCCAGCTGCAGCTCTGCATTCACCCGTCTATTGCACTAAAGTGACTGAAAAAAATAAAAAAAGATCAGCAATACCCAAACCAATCAATATAACTAATATAACAATATTACTGTAAATGTGTGCAGTGTTGAAAAAATGTGCATAATACTCTTGATGCTCCCGAGCCCTTACCTCCCCCCAAATACCCTGGTCCCCCTTCTTCTCTATCCTTCCATATCCTTTCCCTGGCTCGTCAGATGTGCATTCTCTCTTTCTTTTTAGCGCCACCTTTCTGCCTATCTTCTGATCTATTTTTCCTTTTTTAGATTAGTATAGCTTGTAAATTGCACCATTACATGGACATTGGTGGACCCAAGGGATACCCCTTTGTTGTAGGGAACCTCCCTAGGACCCCTTGCTGCTATATCAGTTCTCATTTTTTGATATTGTATTATTTTGTCTACTTTTGTAAGCTAAATTTTGTTACCACTGTCAATGCTAGCCCCCGCGTGGGCAGAACCTTTAGCATGTTAGCTACTTGTTATAACTGAATACAAATTATTGAAACATAAAAAATGTGCATACTATGCATGTCTAATACTTATTATAGACTAATTCTTTAACCTCCCTGGCGGTATGATTATTTCAGATTTTTGGTGCTGAAAGCGGTACAATTATTTTGCATGAAAATTTGGCGTTTTATATTGTAGGCCTGTAATTCTTAGGAATAACTCACTTAAATCTGTCCAAACAAGAGTCTAGTAGACATCCCGGGTATGAAAAAGTTTGAAAAATGAAATCATAAATTATAATATAATAAATAACTAAAAATAATTATCAAAAATAATAATATAATAGTAATAAAATATATTCAATATTTCTGATGATAAATTTCCCCAAAAATCAGTATCACTCAATTCTGCAAATGATTCTTATTTACTATCAGTGTTTTCTAGCTGATCAAAAACCACTTTTGACGCAAAGGGACACTTTTTGGTTGCTATGGACATTCTCATGTTTCCAGGCAGAAAGACATTTATTATATAAAAGTGCATGCAGGGCTCTGGGCAAACCACTAGGGACAAAGGGGATGTGAAATGACTTCATACAGCAATGTAATCTATAAGATTACAGTGTACTGTATGTGCTGTGTGTGTTTAACTTTTTGAATTTCCCGCCGGTCTCCGTCCCCGTGCGACCCTACGCTCGCATGGAACGGAGCCCGGCACACAGAATCATCTGGCGGCGGAGAGACACGCTGACACCGCGGGGGGACATAGCTGGATCCAGGGGACAAGGAGAGTAACATTGCCTGGATCCAGCGATGCGATCCCGAGTGTGGCTCGGGGTTACCGCTACTGGTACTGAAAATCCACCCCGAGCCACACTCGGGAACACCGCCAGGGAGGTTAACCTGTGAATATATTCAAGCACAACAATCTTCCCAAAGTGCACAGCTCAAGAAAAAAATCTAATAATAATCTAAAATAGAAGCATCACAATGTATTATGTCAAAGTCCAAAAAAGTGCTTATAGTGTTACTAAAGCCTGTTTTAAAAAAAAAAAATTAAATAACAAACATGTCTATACTTACCTGCTTTGTGCAATAGTTTTGCCCAGATTAGACCCGATCCTCTTCTTCTGGGATCCCCTGCCGGCGCTCCAGGCCTCTCCTCTTTTTCGGGTGCCCCCACAGAAAGCCACTTTCCATGGGGGGCACCTATGCGTGTTTGCCCCCGAGTCCCACTGGTGCTACTAGGGCCCACCCCTCGCTCCCATGTCTCAGCTTTTTACTGACAGCAGCGGGAGCTAATGGTGCCTGCTGCTATCAATCTGTCCAATGAGGAGGGAGACAGCAGCGAAAGCCGCTGCTCTCGTGCGTGCCACTGGATCGGATCGGGCTCAGGTAAGAAAAAGGGGGGGGTCTGGGGGGGAGCTGCAGCACAAAAGGTTTTTACCTTAATGCATAGGTGAAAAACCTTAAGGCTTTAGAACCACTTTAAGGCCTCTTACACACTGCAGTTTGTACAGCTTTTTTTTTTTTTTTTTTTTTACTGAGCTAAAATATTGTAATGAGCCTATGCACGCAGGCACATAAACAAGCCCCGTGCATTATTCAGTAAAAAAAAATAAATAGAAAAATCTGCATTTTTGGCCAGTAATTTACGCCTCATGTGCACAAATGTCCATTTGTATATTTTACAGAACAAAAAATTGCGAGAAAATGTGTGCAAATACTACAAAAAAAACTACCTGAAGTTACGTCTGCAGAAGTAGATGCTCAAACAGGAGTATCACGTATAAGAGGCCTAAGAAGTCCGTAATGGCGCTCCACAAATTGCATTTGTGGAGCACCATCACGGACTTCTTAAGCACTTGACACAATACATTGTGCTGTTTATATTTATGGATATTAGATATTTTTGCATTGTGCACTTTGGGAAGATTGTTGTGCTTATTGAATACATTCAAAGGATAAAGAGCTGTTCTTCAATAAGTAATATACACGCATATTTTGCAAATTTTTTAACACTGAGCACTTTCACAGCAATATCGGGTTTATTAATTATATTGATTGGTTTAGGTAGCGCTGCTTTTCTTTTCTTTATTCTAACACTTTCTGCCCAAGGATGTTTCTCCAGTTGGACAAAATGTGTGCTACAAGCAGGATCACCAAATCATGTAAAGTAAAAGAAAAAAGTAAAAGCTTTATATAAAACAAATGCATCTACTCTTCAAGAACCGGTAAGATGCAATAGATTCGATTTTTTGTTCTAGATACATTTGCATGGGCCACTCAGGCCAAAGGAGGCTGTGGGAAAATCGCTAAATACCTGAACATAGAGCTCTTCCAGTTCATTTTTGAATTTTTCTGGGTCTGTGGTGATGGTGACGGGTCCTATCTCTAGAAAGTAAACACAGAAAAGTGCGCTGTTAATGACAGGACATGACCTCACTTTGTGGGAATGAAAAGTCACAATACAGATAACCCTCCTGGTGGCACCAACAAGTCTTGATCTCTCCTATTAAGGAACGTAGAAACAATCAGGTTACCAGGTCACTCACTCCATTGTAGAAATGTTTATATTCTTACAGCAGGAATTTTCGAGCCTTTGTAGGAAAAGAATGACGACAATGTTTTACGTACACAGTAGCATGATTTGATGCTGGTTAAAACACAGAGCTATGATGTACAACCTTGGATGGGTTGTATGAATGTGGCCATATGGTGAACAGAGCTCAATGCTGCTGGGAACATCAGAAAAATGCACAGAACTGTACTTCTGTAGATGTACAAGTCCACTGCAGCTGTGAACTTTGAATTTTGTACAGTTGTGTTCATATGTTTACATACCCTGGAAGAATCTTCTTGGCCATTTTTCAGAGAATATGAATGATAACACAAAAACATTTATTTCACTCATTGTTAGTATTTGGTTGAAGCCATTTATTATCAATCAACCGTGTTTACTCTTTTTAAATCATAATGACAACAGAAACTACCCAAATGACCCTGATCAAAAGTTTACATACCCCGTTGATTTTGGCCTGATAACATTCACACAAGCTGACCCGAAGGGGTTTGAATGGCTATTAAAGTAACCATCCGCACCTGTGATCTGTTTGCTTGTAATTAGTGTGTGTGTATAAAAAGGTCAATGAGTTTCTGGACTCCTGACAGACCCTTGCATCTTTCATCCAATGCTGCACTGAGGTTTCTGGATTCTGAGTCATGGGGAAAGCGAAAGAATTGTCAAAGGATCTGCGGGAAAAGGTAGTTGAACTGTATGAAACAGGAAAGGGATATAAAAAGATATCAAAAGGATTGAGAATGACAATCAGCAGTGTTCAAACTCTAATCAAGAAGTGGAAAATGAGGGGTTCTGTTGAAACCAAACCCCAGTCAGGTAAACCAACTAAAATTTCAGCCACAACTGCCAGGAAAATTGTTCAGGGTGCAAAGAAAAACTCACAGATAACTTCAGGTGAAATACAGGACTCTCTGAAAACATGTGGTGTGGCTGTTTCAAGATGAACAATAAGGAGGCACTTCAAGAAAGATGGGCTGCATGGTTGAGTTGCCAGAAGAAACTATTACTATGCAAATGCCACAAAGTATCCTGCTTATAATACGCCAAACAACACAGAGACAAGCCTCAAACCTTCTGGCACAAAGTCATTTGGAGGCATGAGACCAAAATTGAGATATTTGGCCACAACCATTCCTATTATGAAAGTTACACCATTCCTACTGTGAAACATGGAGGTGGTTCGCTGATATTTTGGGGATGTGTAAGCTACAAAGGCACAGGAAATTTGGTCAAAATTGATGACAAGATGAATGCAGTAGGTTATAAAAAAAATACTGGAGGAACATTTGCATTCATCAGCCAGGAAGCTGCGCATGGGATGTACTTGGACATTCCAACATGACAATAATCCAAAACACAAGGCCAAGTCAACCTGTCATTGGCTACAGCAGAATAAAGTGAAGGTTCTGGATTGGCCATCTTCAGTCTCCTGATCTCAATATCATTGAGCCACTCTGGGGAGATCTCAAAAGGGCAGTTCATGCAAGACAGCCCAAGAATTTCCAGGAACTGGAGGCTTTTTGCCAAGACGAATGGGCAGCTTTACCATCTGAGAAGATAAAGAGCCTCATTCACAAATACCACAAAAGACATCAAGCTGTCATTGATGTTAAAGGGGGCAATACACAGTATTAAGAACTGGGGTATGTAAACTTTTGATCAGGGTCATTTGGGTAGTTTTTGTTGTCATTATGATCAAAGAGTAAACACAGTTGACTGATAATAAATAGCTTCAGCCAAACACTAACCATTAGAGAAAGAAAAGTTTTTGTGTTTTTATTCATATTCTCTGAAAAATGACCAACAAAACATAAATTCTGCCAGGATATGTAAACGTATGAGCACAACTGTATATAGCAGGTCCTCAATAGCTACAGATTTAGGCATACAAGTTGATGCCCAGAGCTAAAAAGGACATGTACTGTTTAAATTGTGAACAATAAGGGGAAGCAGAGAGTAAAGAACTGGTCAATAGTATTGCCTGTGCATGCCTTGCATTTGATCTTTTCCCTATTATTGGCCTGCCATGTCTTGTTCTGCACTGTGCCATCTTGGTAGAGTAGCAAGGCGTTGCTTACTCAAATTACAGTCCAAATACAACAACATATGCTGCTCTAGGTGGACTATTGCTCCAGTGATCATCTGTTATATCAGGGTGCAGGTCAGGCTTGTTTGTACCAGCATAAAGAATCAACAATATTCGAGAAAGGAAAAGTGACACCTTAAAGATCAGTATACCATGAGTGAAAGAAAAGCTTTTTTGTTATCATTCATATTCTCTGAAAAATGGCCAAGAAATCATAAATTCTGCCAGGGTGTGTAAACTTATGAGCACAACTGTATTTGGTGTCAAGCGTGTGTGGCGACAACCAGGTGAGGAGTCCAAAGACAAGTGTGTCTTGCCTGCAGTCAAGCATGGTGGTGGGAGTGTCATGGTCTGGGGCTGCATGAGTGCTGTCGGTACTGGGGAGCTACAGTTCATTGAGGGGGCCATGAATGTCAACATGTACTGTGACCACCTCCTGTGCCATGTCTGCAGCTCCTGACCACCTCCTGTACTATATCCGCACAGCCTATAACCACCTCCTGTACCATGTTCGCAGCCCCTGGCTACCTCTTGCACCATGTCCGCAGCCCCTGGTCATCTCCTGTACCATTTCCGCAGCTTTGACCACCTCCTGTATCATGTCCACAGCCCCTGACCACCTCCTGTATCATGTTAGCAGTCTTTGACCACCTCCTGTATCATGTCCACAATCTATGACCATCTCTTGTCTTTTATCATGTCTGCAGTCACTGAGGGGGAGTCTGGAGAGGAGTCAAGAGTGGGAGTTCCGCTGGGATGGGGATCATGGGAGGAGTTAGACGTGTGGACTGTGGAGAGGAGATCATGGGATAAAACCAGAGCCGCCAAGCTGGGGCTGTCTGAGCCTGACTGAGCCCCGCACTGTGCACCTGAGAGGTGGTCAGTGACAGCGCTGCCAGGCATGTCTGATGGGATGTAAGGGGGCACCAATTTAAAGGTTCCCCATTATATCAGGAACCCCCCTTATCTTAGTGTATTCACTCTGCAAAAGGTGGTCTCTGGTCACCATAGTCCCCCCACATCAGAGTTCCCGGAATTCCCCTTTATATCAGTGTGCAGGATTCCCCCTTACAGTGCAAGGGGGAACTCTACAGACCCTGATGTAAAGGGGAACGCAGTGGACTCTGATATAAGGTGGTCTCAGGTCACCAGAGCCCCCCCTTACATCAGAGTTCCCCCTTAGATAATTATCTGCAGCATTCCCCTTTATGTCAGAGTTCCCCTTGCACTGTAAGGGGGAATCCTGCACACTCTTATATATAGGATAACTCTGTTGCTGGCTGGGTTATATTAACCTGACCTTCATATAAATGATTAATTTATGTTTTTTTATTTTGTTTAACTTAAACACATTGCTAATAGTGCTAGCTGATGTTTATAGTTTAAATATTGATATTTACACTGTTTAGCACTGAAAACGGCTATTTTAGGTACTTTCTTGCAGTGGCAGTAAAAAAAAAAAATGTGGCTTTGTCAGTAAAGTTCATAATTTTTACCAGTAAAAAAAATAGTTGTCGTTCGTAAATTTTGGCATCCTGCCAGTAAATTTCACTTCAGGGGGGTTTGCAACACTGGTGCCTGGAGTGCAGTGCAGATGCCAACACCCCCACTGGATGATCTTCCTGTACTGAGAGAGTGTGCAGGGAGGTATGAGAGCCAGTTGGGTGCTTCAGCTTAAAGCAGAGCTCCACCCAAAAGGGGAAGCTCCGTTTGTTCGTACCTGTTCCCCCCCCTCCACTGCCACATTTAGCACTTTTTGGGGGGGAGCAGGTATCTGGTTTTGACAGGTACCCACTTTCTGATAAGATCGCCGCACAGCGATCTGTGTCATTTCTGGCCCCTCCTCCTTCCCCCCACAGCCTTCTGGGACACACAGAGGTCCCAGAAGACGGTGGGACCATTCAGAAAGCACATGCACAGTAGGAAACTAATTGACAAATCAGCTAGGTGTGTGTTGATATTGCGGGATCCCTGGACAGGTAAGTGCCCTTATTTTTTACAGACTGGCACTCCTCTTTAATACAGCAACAAAAGTAACATATTTGGAAGATGGTGGAGCTTTTGAGGGGGATGTGTTGGAAGAGCAACAGCATGGTTGCATATAAACTGACTATATATATATGCATTATACCTATCTATCCAGCAGGTGTCACTGCAGTGTTATAGTGTTATGTGCATGAAAAATCTATTGTAATGTGATCAGAGGATGTTCTGTCTATGTTCAGTATATGCATATGCACTTGTTTGTATCTAGTTCCTGGAAGATATGTTCTAATATTCATCCATGCCAGTAAAGGTGTCCACTGCATTCAACAAGCTACCAGCGTTATATCAATACTCTGCATAATAGCTTATGGGTCCCAGACACCCAGGGCACCCAGCAGCACCCAGAGGCACTGGAAAGAATTCTCAGTGAGTACAGTGTGTCAGTGAATACTGTATACAGACTGCTGAAAGATGGCAAGTGGTTCAGATGTGAAGTTTGCAATTGCAAAGCTGAACAATGCCAAATTACCAGCTATGGAAGTTGAAAGTGGTTGTCTACCCAATTTTTTTACTTTTACCTACAGGTAAGCCTATAATAAGGCTTAGCTGTAGGTAAAATTAATATCTCCTAAACCTATCTCCTAAACCTGCATGGTTTAGGAGATATTCGCCCTAAATGTAGCCGCTGATGTCACGACGCATGCATGGCGCCGGACCTTGCTGGAAAGACGGGCTCCAGTGCGCATGTGCGGGAGTGATGTCTCGCGGTTCAGGCCAGTCACGGCCTATATAAGATAAGACTAGAAGGCCAGAACATTTGTCACCACGTGAATGCTATGGTAGAGATCATTGAGCAGCTACATGCAACCAGAGAGGACATCAAATATAACCATATTGTTGCACTGCTCCTCTGCAGCCTTCCAGAGACATATACTGCTCTTATTAACACTTTAGAAACCAGAGCCGAGCAGGAACTGACACCGGAATATGTCACAGAGAAATTAATTGATGAATATGACAGAAGGAATGAAAATATGCACCATGATGACAAAGCTCCTAAGATGCACAAAGGCACAAAGTAAAACAAAGAAATCAGAGCCCCTTTTCACTGTAAAAGGAATGGCCACTTAAAAAAGGACTGTTCTATCTGAAAAGCTGAGCAGAGAAAGTTAGAGCTATCCACAAAAGAGTCAAAGTAGCCACAAAGGAAACTGCAGGCACATCATGGAGTGGCACCTTTAAAGTGACACAGAGTGGCAAGCCACACGGCTGGTGCATAGACTCAGGTGCAACAAGCCACATGACTAGCAATGAGACCTTCTTCACAAACATTGATTACACTGCAAAAGACACAGTTTTCCTAGCAAACGGGAAAAGCATCACTGCCGAAGGTAAAGGCCAAGGCTTGCTGAACTGTATTACACCACAAGGAGGTCACCACAGTATCCTTGTAAAGAAAGTGCTGTAGACTGCTGAACAAGAATGCAGCCTTATATCAGTGAAAAGTCTTGCAAACAACAATCTTACAGTTAAGTTCCATGGTGATGAATGCACAATTCACAATAATAAGCAATCCTTGCAAAAGGAAAACTGGATGATAAACTATACAGGCTCATCACCACAGACCAGCAAGCCAATATAGTCTCTAATGAGCTACACAACAAACGTATTCACTTATGGCACAGGCGGATGAAGCACAGAAGTCCAGAAGCTATACAGGAAATTATAAAGAGAGGCTTATCATAAGATTTGACAATAATGCCTTGCAAACTGCTCATGAAATGCAAGTGCTGCATTGAAGCAAAAGCCACACATGCTCCTCTTCCACAGGCTTCTCAAAGAAAAACCACCCAACCCCTGCAGCTCATACACAGTGACGTACGCGGTCAAATGAAAACTCCCACGTCAGATGGGAACAGATATCTACTGACTTTAATAGATGCTTATTACGGGTACACAACCACTTATCTGATGAAACACAAGAATGAAACATCAGAGAAACGTCAAGAGTTTGTTGCCATGTCTAGCAACAAATTCCAACAAAAAAACAGGAATAATATGCAGCGACAACAGTGGAGAATACATAAACAAAGAAGTGGCCTTGTATCTGAAGAGACAAGGAATAGTACACCAGACACCACACTATGACTCCTGAAGAAAACGGTGTAGTAGAAAGAAAAAATCACACTCTTATAGAAATGGCCAGATGCATGTTGTCGGATGCCAACCTACCTCACAAGTACTGGGGAGAAGCAGTCATGACTGCAGCCTACCTTCAGAACAGACTACCCTCAAGAGCCATTAAAAGTATTCGAAATGTGGCATGGTTCAAAGCCTAGCATTGGGCACATCAGAGTATTTGGATGTAAAGCATATGCCTATATTCCAAGTGAGAAGAGATCCAAGCAGGAGAACAGAGCCATAGTGGGCATTCTAGTAGGCTACAGTGAGCAAACTAAAGGTTACAGAATTCTACACCCAAAGACTGACAAAGTGACAATAAGCCGTAGTATTTGTTTTGATGAGAGTCCATCACCAGAAACACTGATCCGGGAAAGCTGTGAAATGAATATGCCAAGAAAACCAGAAGAAAAAGTTGATCAACCCGTGCAGAAGTCAAAACAGGAGTTAGAACTCACATTTCCTAAATCAAGACCCAATCGGACTACAAAGGGGATACTACCCTACAAGCTGTCATATACTGTCAAAACACACAGCTTACTTGAACCAACATCCTGGGAAGACATAGAAAAACAGCCAAAACGTGAAGTCGATAAAAGGAAAAAGGCAGCAGAAGAAGAATTAAAGTCACTTCAAGAAAATAAAACCTGGACACTCGCAAAGCTCCCTCCTAATTGCAAAACTATAGGAAGTAAGTGGACTTTCAAAGTTAAATCAGACGCAGAAGGGAATATCCATGAATACAAAGCCAGACTGGTTGCCAAGGGTTACTCCCAGAAATTTGGTGAAGATTACGATGAAACATTCGCTTCCATCATAAAACACTCCACCATCAGAGCGCTTCTTAGCGTTGCAGCCGGGAAGGGAATACAAGTAAAACACCTAGATGTTAAAACTGTTTTCTTATATGGAGACATTAAGGAAGATCTCTACATGGAGCAACCACCAGGGTTTGAGCAAGGAGACATTCTTTTGTGTAAACTTCAGAAGAGCATCTACGATCTTAAACAATCTGCAAGGAAATGGAATGAGAAAGTGAGCGATGTGCTTACCAGAGAGGGATTCTCAAGAAGGAAAGCACACCCCTGTCTCTACTCCAAGAATCAAGAAGACAGATGGATATGCATCCTTATCTAAGTCGATGACATTATAACTTGTTTTGAACAAGAAGGGGATTACAATCACGTAGTTCACAAGCTGAAAGAACATTTTGAAATTAAAGAGCTAGGGAACATTAGCTACTATCTGGGAATCCAAATAGAGAGAGAAGATAGAAGTTATCTTCTCAACCAATCTCAGAAAATCTCTGAAATCTTGGAACAATTCCATATGCAAGATGCAAAGGAAGTGAAAACTTCTATGGAACCAGGCTATCAGAAGAGCAATGAAGCAGAACACTTTCTACCAAACAATCACACGTATCACAGAACTAAGGTAAGCTGCTATATGTTCCCACTGTGACAAAACCAGACATAGTCGCAGCAGTGGGCATACTATGCAGGAAAGTCTCAGCTACCTGTCAGCGTGACTGGAACGCAATAAAAAGAGTGATGCAGTACCTCAAAAGAACAATTCGGATGAAGTTACGGTTATCAGCAACATTGGTTCCAACACTGGTTGGATATGTGGATCAGTGGCGGCGAAGTCTTAGGATGGGGGAGCGCCAGGCCCCGCCCTTCCTTTTTGACCCTTCCTAATCCTTCTCATAAGCCCCACCCCTTATAGAATCCACCCACTCTGTCCCCTGTGTTCCACATATTGTGTCAGGAGTATACAGCTCAGTATCTCAGGACACAGTATACAGCTCAGCATCACAGGGGGGTATATTGCAGCCAGTAACACAGTATGCAGGCAGTACACAGGTATTGCAGCCAGTACACAGGTATTTTTTATTTATTTCAGGTACTTATAGAGCGCTGTCAATTTACGCATCGCTTTACATATATATATTGTACATTCACACCAGTCCCTACCCTCAAGGAGCTTACAATCTTAAGGTCCCTAACTCTCATTCATACATATACTAGGGCCAATTTAGACAGGAGCCAATTAACCTACCAGCATGTCTTTAGAGTGTGGGAGGAAACCGGAGTACCCGGAGGAAACCCACGCAGGCACAGGGAGAACATGCAAACTCCAGGCAGGTAGTGTCGTGGTTGGGATTCGAACCAGCGACCCTTTTGCTGCCAGGCGAAAGTGCTATCCACTATACCACTGTGCCGCCCAGTAGCCAGTATCACAGTATGCAGCCAGTACACAGGTATATTCAGCCATCACACAGGTATTGCAGCCAGTACACAGGTAGCCAGTACACAGGTATCTTCAGACAGTACACAGGTATACTCAGCCAGTACACAGGTAGCCAGTACACAGCACAGCATTACGTACCTCAGGGGAGTCAGGCCGCTCTCTCTCACATGGCCCGGCCAGCGGGAATAACAGATGTGCGTGCTGGACACTCCCAGTCCAGGCACGTCCGCCAGTCCCACCCTGCGACCTGACTAATCAGTCACTGGCTGGAGGCCAGTGACTGAGGCCATAGCCAATCAGTGTATCTATGTGCGCTTTGGTGGCGGACATAGATTCACTTTAGAGGCTGACAAATGGGCTTTGGGACTTGCTGTCAAAAGCCTTTTCCTAAAAATAAAAGCCGGGACAGCATGTACTGGTGCCCTATGTTTTTTTTTTCAGAAATCTTCTGGGGGGGAGGGGGGCAGCACACTGGTGCCCTCTATGGAGGAGCCGTCACTGATGTGGATGCTGATTGGGCTGGGGACTGTACAGACCGCAACTGGATTCATCTTCCAGCAGGGGCATTGCTAGTTGGTGGCTATTGGGGCTATAGCCCCGAGTCTGGGGCCCATAGCCCAGAGTCTCTTACCGAGTGGATGCAGTTCTGCAATTAGCAGGTATGTCCCGGTCCAGAATGCTGGAGGCAGTGGCAGACTGAGCAGCGGTAGCACTGGCTCCAGCTCCACCCTTGCCTCCACCTGACTCTACTTCTGGTCACTAGTTGCTAGAGCCGCCTAGTGTCTAGCAACCAGTGACATCACTACCGCGACTCTCTCCCTGCCCAGCATTCACAGCAGAGGAGGGTTCCACTTCCTCCTCTTCTGCGCTAGTTCTTGTGGGGCCTAAAGAGTTTAGCCCAGCCCCCTTGTCATGGTCCTGGACTGGAGCAGATGCTACAGGTCCGGTGGCGGTGGGGTGCAGGGCAGTGGCATCTTCAAATAGGGAGGGGGAAGCCTGGGCAGCTGGGAAAAGCCCAGGAGGGAGTGAGAGAGAGAAGACGAGGCCTCACTACCACCCTGAGCAGCATCCCGGGTCCCTCCCAGAGCCTGCACTCCTTCTCCAAGCTCTTATCCTAGCTCGCTGTGACTGTCATGGAACAGGAAGAAAAAAAGCTGACCGAGGAAGGGTGGGAGGTAGGTGGATCACACACATCTACCCACACAGACAGAGGCTGGGACAGTAGGGACTGAAGGCAGGGCTAGGGGGTCTCTCTTTCACCCCCTCTCATCCACCCTCCTCTTTCTCTGATGTGTGGGGAGGCTCTCTGTGGACCTTGATGTATGGGGAGGCTCTCTGGGGACCCCGATTTATAGGGAGGCTCTCTGGGGACCCTGATGTATGGGGAGTCTCTCTGGGGACCCTGATATATGGGGGGGCTCTCTGTAGACCCTGATGTATGAGGAGGCTCTCTGTAGACCCTGATGCAGGAGGGGCTCTCTGTAGACCCTGATGTATGGGGAGGCTCTCTGGGGACCCTGATGTACAGGGAGGCTCTCTGGGGACTCTGGTGAATGGGGGGGGCTCTCTAGGGTCTCTGATGTATAGGGAGGCTCTCTGGGGACCCTCATATATGGGGAGGCTCTCTGGGGACCCTTA
>BLSH010115208.1:817783-867222 GCA_018402905.1 Glandirana rugosa
AAATTTCCAGAACTCATATGTCCGGGCATTTTCACGTATGCGGATATGTGTGAATTTTAAGAAGAAGTAAGTGAAGATCGACGGTCACAAAGTTAGACACACATACACCAACATGACATATATGTGCGTATGTAATGACTTGAGTTCATTGTAAAATACAAATAAAGTTTTCACGACTTGTGTAACGATGTAATGTTTAATGGGGTATCCGTTGTTACGTAGGTAAAAGTGTGGACATCTTTTTTTTTCGGTGTGTTGATGTTTACGTCTTAACAAGAAACCGACACACGTTCGACACAATTTTAGTGTTTTTACACTCAATTTTTACGCCAAACATGGCTGACCATGTTAACTCCCTTACTAGGTATGAGGGGTACTTTGGTCCAAAATAACACAAACCGCATTTTTAACTCACATTTTTGTGATTTTAACACAGCTTGCACACAGCCAAAGAACAATTCTGCATTTGTAGTTGTGTGGCTTTTTTTTTCTACAGGTGTGAAAATGGATGCATTGTTGCCTATGGGGTAATTTGTAATGTAGCAATGTGTTCAGCACTTTTGAAATAAACATAAAATGTTACTTGAGTTCAGTAATGTATGCGTGTATATACAGTACAACCACATACACACAGATTGAAACACTGGCAGCTAGAAGTGAATGAAGAAGAATTTTAAGTGTGTATAGGCGTATGCACTTTTACGGGCCTGTATACTCAAGACCTTTAAACTTGGATCACTTATGCGATGCGGGAATTGCAGCGAATCCTGTTTGTTCCCCACATTGCAATCGCACGGCGTCCATGCGGTCTGCAGCGGTGTCAATGTTATCTTAATGACGCCCCGAAACAGATCGTAAAACGCAGCGCGATTGCCGTAATCTCATTGCATAGGCGTGAACACCCATGCTATGCGATTTAGGTTGCGAGAAAAAAAGGGTCCTGCATCATTTAGGTGCAAATGCGATGCCATTTCAGCTATACATAATGTATGGCTGAAATCACAGCGCACAGACATCGCATGTGATGTGCACAGGAATGCGATGCGATGTCAGCAATCACGCCACTGTGAACCCAGCTTTACGGAATATAATTTGCACTTTTACTCAGGAGCTTCCAGCAAAGTCCTCCATATAATTATCGGTGATTAGGCAGCCATATTTTGATCATGCATCATGTAAAATGAGAGGAAAACATTCAGACTGGGGACTTTCCAAGGTACAAAAAGCATCAGTCACATAGAAGTACATTAGCTTGTTTAATGCAGTTACACCCAAAGATGCAGCTGTTACTATCTTCTAAAAATGCTCCAAAGCAGCAATCGGGGCTGGATTAACATAGGGGCTATTGGAGCTGCAACTCCAGGCCCCTTCTTTAGGATAGGCCCAGCCTAATGGTGTGAGTCGCTAATGCTGCCCAGCTCTGTATACAGTGTATATATGATTGATATGTAAATTGCAGCAGGATATTTAACTTGTTTTAGCAATTTTCATTTTATCTATTTCCATTAAAAAAGGCCCACCACAATTCTCAGCACCAGGCCTATGATGCTCTTAATCTGGCCCTGGCAGCAATGCATAGGTATGAATTAGCTCCATAGGAATGAATGGGATTTCTGCTTGACATGCGTTTTCATGCAGTAAAATGAATGCAAAACAGACAAGAGTGAACAAGTGATTGAAAAAAAAAGAAATCAGAACAGGTTTTGTAAGTGCAGTGAAAAAAGTACAGCATGCTACATTTTTCTGCACTGCAAATGTACAGAAATGTGTGCAAATGCATGAAAATGCACTGCAACGCACATAAAAGCCCAAAGAAAAAATAAGATCTAGTAAGATTCTAATCGTCCTCTTTGTTCCTCCCAAGACCTCCTGCTCTCTAGCGCCCTCATCACCTAATCCCATGCTTGCCTCCAGGACTTCTCCCAAGCCCCTCCCATCCTCTGGAATTCCCTACCCCAATCTGTCAGATTATCTCCAAATCTATCCACTTTCCCCGAAAACTTTTCTCTTCAGGGAAGCCTATCCTGCCCCCACCTAACAACTGTGTACTTTCATTTTCTTCATCAGCTCATCCGCCACAGTTATTACTAGACATGTGCGGTTCTTTTCGTTCCAAATTAAAGTTGGATGTATCAGAATTTCCGAATTACAATTTAAACGAATCCGAAAAAAAAATTTGGACGAAATTCAAATTCAAAACATTTTCAAATCATTTTCGAATTCAAAAAGTCATCGAATTTGAATAGTTTTCCAATTTCCAAAGAGAACAAAATAGAATAGAAAACAAAGGAATAGAACAGAAAAAAAACAAAAGACTAGAAAAGAATAGAATACAACAGAGTAAAACAGCTCTGTTCCACTCCACCACATTATATGCTTTCATTTTCTGTTATATTCCCCTCTATTGTATTCTATCTTTTTCCATTCTATTCCTCCACTTTCCACTCCACCCCATTCTCCTTGGAAATTGGAAAACAATATGAATTCGAAAATGATTCAAATTTGAAAACAATTCAAATTCAAAAACTTTTCAAATTCAAAAGCTATTCGAATTTGATTCGAAAACTTTTCGAATCGATTCAGAAACGAATAAAGGAAACAAATTCCGAAAACGAATTAAACTAATCTAACTGAATGAATTTATGCAAATCGAAATGAAACTAAACAAATATTTTCGCTTTGCACATGTCTAGTTATTACCTTTTGTATCACTTGACCCTCCCTCCTAGATTGTAAGCTCTAACGAGCAGGGCCCTCCGATTCCTCCTGTATTGAATTGTATTGTAATTGTACTGTATGCCCTCATATTGTAAAGCACTGTGAAAACTGTTGGTGCTATGTAAATCCTGTATAATAATAATAATAATATGGAAATGACCTCAAAGGAAATGCGAGCTTAGATAAAATTTACTGCAAATTCATGTGAAAAATGCACATCAAATGCGCATGCAAAAATGCATAGTAAATGTGCAGTTCCTAAGGCAATCTGCTTGGTGTCAGTTCACACCTTGGTGTCACCACACTATGGGGTCAGATCACACCACTGCATGCAGTCGTTTTTTTTTGGGCGCAGTGGTCTGAGGCAGAAACCACCGCATCCCAGCACTGCCGTGTGAATAAAACTTAACAAAAATGTTACTTGTGACGTTTCAATAAAGTTCTAACAAAAAGAAAACAGTTTGATGCGCCAGGATGTGCAGACCAGCAGCTGTGCGTTCAATGCGTCTGCTGGTGGGAATTGGCTTTTAAAGCTGGGTTCACACACATGCGATGCGGGAACCAATGCGATTTGGGTTCGCACTGCCCTTTGCGAACCATTGCAGGTGTCAATAGAAAGTTAATGACACCCACAAATGGGATCGCAGATTGCAGTGAGAACTGTGAAATGGTGCAGAAATCGGATCGTATAGGTGTGAACCCATGTGATCCGATTCCAGTGAGCATCAAAAAAAGGGTCCTGTACCATTTTGGCGTGAATGTGATGCGTTTTGGCTGAATTTGCATCGCACAGACATCGTATGTGGTCTGCACATCAATGCGGTGCGAATCACATGTGATGTCTGTGTGAACCCAGCCTAATGCTGGCCATACACTATACGAAAAATTCAGTCATTTGAATGTTCGTTATTCGGCCAGTTACTGGACACAAATCGGTAATCGAGCCAAAAAATTAAGGATAATTTTGAAAATTTTCTGCCAAACGAACGATAAATTGAAAGGTTGATGTGTTTCCTGTGACAATGTATGCACTAGATATGTGGAAAAAAACGGATTCATTTATGTCAATCAAACGATTTATCGGTCATTACATGATGGCACTATCGTTTGCTCTCATGGCCGAGTGTTCATTTTTCAAAAATTAGTTTGAACGATTTTTCGTATAGTGTATGGCCAGCATAAGAGTCAAGCATGTCTAATAAACATACAGATGCAATACAATTTAGGCTGGGTTCACACTGGTGCGAACACACACATCGCATGTGATTTGCACCGCATTGCTGTGCAGATCACACGTGATGTCTGTGCACGGTGAATTCAGCCAAACTGTATGGCTGAAATCGTATTGCATTCGCACCAAAATGGTGCAGGATCTGTTTTTTGGTCTGCATTGGAATCGGATCGGATGGGTGCAATCTGATTCCTGTACCATTTGACAGTTTGCACTGCGTTCCGCAAACCAATCTGCGAGTGTCATTCAGTGGCAGTTCACAGCAGCGCGATTCCAGTGCAGCATCGCATCGCATAGAACTCGCAGACAGTTCACACTGCCCTATGCGAACCGCTGCGGGTGTCAATAATAGAAAGCTAATAATACCCCCAGATCGGTTCGCATATCGCAGTGCAAACTGTGAATTCAGACAAGAATCGGATCGCATGGGTGTGAACCATCCGATTCTGGTGCGGGCAAAAAAAAAGGGGTCCTGCACGATTTTGCAAATTCCGCTATACAATCTGTACTGCTAAATTTGCATTGCATAGACATCACATGTGATCTGCACAGCAGCGTGGTGCGAATCACATGCGATGTCTGACATCGCTACAGTGTGACCCGGTACTAACTTTCTATTCACACCCGCAGCAGTCCGCAGAGGGCAGTATAAACTACCTGTAAGTGACATGCGATGCAGGAACCCGCACAGGAATCGCTCTGGTTCCTGCATCGCACTGTGAATCCAGCCTTGACCCTTTTAATAACATCAAATGGTTCTATTTGCATCAATATAATATATATTTTTTGGATATATATTTCAAGTTTTGTGTTTGTGTATTTTTTTTGTTCTTGCATTGGGAATGCAAATGTGCTTTTTTTTTTTTTTTTTTTTTAGCTTTTTTTATGTGGTTCTTGATTAAATAATATACAGATGTGTAGTCAAGTGTGCAAGAATGTATATATGCCTATAACAGGCTCCCCTGATAGCACTTCACTGCCGGAGATTAGTGGGGGGGGGGGGGTGGCATTTTTTGGCAACAAATATCCCTTTATTCGGCCAAATAAAACCACATTAGCGCATTAACTCTATGACTGCCATCGCTGACCCCAACCACGAAGATGGGCTGAGTGATCCAAAAAAAAAAAAGTTTAATAAACTTTATAAAGTTCACATAGATTTGTAAATTAATACGGCTTAAGTCTTCTTGCTGTTCCACTCACCTGAGTATGCAAATAGTTCTGTGCGAGTTGTGAGAAATGACATAATATTCTTGGAAATTGTGCCCTTTTGTTTTTACAATGCCGAATGGGTTATTTGAATGTTTGTAAAAAAAAAAAAAAAAAAATACAAGACTTTCTAATAAAAAATATTTGAAAAAAAATTTTTTTATGAAGTTTGAAAACACGTAAATGACAATATTTTCAGTACAACTTGTTAGGGAGAGATGTTATCCAAGCTATATTATTAGATTGTAAGCTCTTCTGAGCAGGGCCCTCTTAATCCTCTTGTATTGTATTGTCTCCCTTTTATATTGTAAAGCGCTGCGTAAACTGTTGGCGCTATATAAATCCTGTGTAATAAAAAATAATAATAGTAATAAAATATATAACAAGTGGAATGTAAATAGAATGTGAGTTCATAGGTCCAAGGACTTCAGCCCTTTGTTTAATGAGGGGAAGTCTGGGCTTAAAGGATATGACCTATATGTATGTGACGCTCACAGATCATAAATCAGCCAACACACGATAAAAAAAAAGGTTTTCATTGAAAAAGTATTCGCTAACCCAAGAGTTTACAATCTAACGCTAACCGGGCATGCTGGGACTTGTAGTGTCGTTTTCTCAAGCCTGGTCTACAAGCCCCTCTTCCTTACCTGGATCGTGAAACGGAACCAGAACATAGCTGCTGATGGCTTTGGTCCTTCGGGTCAAGGTGCGCTCCAAGATGCGGTTGGCGCCTTCGATCACCTGTCTGAGGTCATCGTACATGGAGCCGGTGACGTCAAACACGAAGGCTAGGGATGGGGCGTCAATATCCTGGGGTACGCTGTAGCCCACCTGGGCCAGCACAAGAAATAGCAGTAAAAGGCTCAGGTCCCTTGTAGCCATTCCCAAAAGAAAAAAAAAAAAGTTGATGGGCAGAGGTGATGGGCAGAGGTGGTGGGGAGACAGAGGGCTCTCCGCAGCCTGCTGTCCTTATCTGTACTCAGGATGGACTATTGCTGAGGCTGCAGTCTACATGTCCCTGAGATCCTGCTTGTCCAATGCTTCCACTGGCAGCCTCAGCTAAGGCTTTATAGCAGAAACCTGCCCCCACTCCTTCTCACAAAGTTTTGGGAGGGGAAGGCTCTGCCCCTCACAGCAAACAAAGAGAGCCCTCCCTGCCTCCTGCACAGCACTAGCCCAGGATAAGCCAAGTCTCTGGATACCTGAGAGGGAGGAAAGGAGGGGGGAACCCTCCCAATCCGAATAGAGCATCCCTCTATGTCAGCCAAAGCTGATACACATTATCCAATAAGGCAGTGCAAAGACTGGCGATGATGTGCAAAGCCCATGAACCCACAGCCAAGGCCTGGCAACTCTCCAGATGGCCATATACAATACAATCTGATTGTACAATCTACTAAGTTCAGGTTCAAACGTACTGAAATATTATTATTATTATACAGGGTTTATATAGTGCCAACAGTTGGCATAGCTCGAGGGCAGACATGACTGAGGCATACCAGATGTAAACAGTCCCACGTAAATAGATAAAGACCCATACCTGCCCCGATCCCTTTTACCCCAATTAAAGTAATAACCCCCATGACACTGCTTGGAGAAAAATTGGCCGTAGGGGACATTTATTAACAAAATAAACAAATAAACAAACATTCCTTAACCACTTTTTGCGATTTGGCACTGCGTCGCTTTAACTGACAATTGCGCAGTCGTGCGGTGGTTTACCCAAATTAAATTTGCGTCCTTCTTTTCCCAATAATAGAGCTTTCTTTTGGTGGTATTTGATCACCTCTGCGTCATATCTGATTGCCGCTATAAACAAAAAAAGAGCGACAATTTTGCAAAAAAAATAAAAATGTCTTCCTTTTTGCTAAAATACAAATCCAAAAAAAAAATATATATAAAAAAAACATTTTTTTTCAGCGGTTTCGGCCGATTTATATTCTTCCTTATATTTTTGGTAAAAAAGTCGGCGTTTATTGATTGGTTTGCACAAAAGTTGCCGTGTTTACGAATGATGAGAATTAATTTATGGGGTTTTTATTATTTTTTTTTATATTTTACTAGTAATGGCGGCGATCTGCAATTTTTAGCAGTACTGCGATATTGTCGTGGACCTGTCGGACCATTTTGACACTTTTTTGGGACCATTGGCATTTATACAGCGATCAGTGCTATGAAAATGCACTGATTACTGTGTAAATGCCATTGGCAGTGAATGGGTTAACCTAGAGGGGGCGCTCTAAGGGTTGACTGTGTTCCCTCAGTGTGTTCTAACTGTATGGGGGCTGGGCTGGCAGGGGGAGGGCAGTGATCACATCCCTTCCCCCTCTGTCAGAACGGAGATCTGTGTTTACATACACGGACCTCCGTTCTCTCACTGCGGGGGAGCGATAGCGGGTAGCCGGCGGAGATTGAGTCTGCCCTACCCGCTCCCTGGTCCCCCCGGAACACAGTGAGCATGCAAGCGCGCCTCAGGCGGCGTGTGCGCTCACTATACTCGTTGTGACGGTGGTTTGCGATAACAAACCACTTTGCCGCCGTCAAGCCACGGCAAGGGGTCAGCAAGTGATTAAAACAGGAATAACATAATAATACCATAAACATAATAAACCTAAGGTTCCCGATCTTTGGAGGCGCCAAGTATCCAGGTATCTGCGTAACACCTATAAGGTCCCCAGCCGCACCGCACCGGCTTGGTGACTACCTCAAACATTCTGCAGATACCACTCATTTTTACTTACCAATTAACCCACCAACTGGCATTCCACAGGGGACTCCATACCTGAGATGGGGCCCTAATATGATCATCAGACCAAATTTTAAATGCCTCCAAAGACCACAACCGCCAAACATATAATGACCTTTCAATGGCACTGATCCAATACTGGGGTGGGCGGCGGGAACGTTCTTCCTCCACAAAACTCCTTTCCAGAAGCAGGAAGCCTAATTACCCACCTTCCTGCCTTGCTGAAACCCTCCCTGGGGGAAGGAAGAATCAGGAAGAATCAGAGAGCCCTGCTCCTTAGAGCTTACAATCTAAGAGGGAGGGACAAGTGATACTAAAGGTAATACTGTAGCAGAGGGGGGTGAGCTGATGGAGAAAATAAAGTAAAAGGTGTTAGGTGCGGCCAGGATAGGAAGCGTTTTCAGGGATCGCCTAAAAGCAAACCGAGTAGGAGATAATCGGACAGATTAGAGTAAGGAGTTCCATAGGATAGGAGAGGCTCGGGAGAAGTCCTGGAGGCAAACATGGGAGGAGGTGACCAGGGAGCTAGAGAGCAGGAGGTCTTGGGAGGAACGAAGAGAACGATTGGGTTAGTATTTTTAGACCAGGTTAGTGATGTAGCTGAGGGTCGAGTTGTGGGTGGCTTTGTAAGTTAGCATTTTGAATTCAATTTGTTGGGTGAGCAGAAGTCAATGGAGGGATTGGATGTGGGGCCAAAATGATAGATCAGAGTCCAGGATTACACCTAGAACCTTGGCATGCAGGGATGGGCTGATAGTTGTGCCATCGATCTTGACAGAGAGATCATAAAAGAGAAAAATAAAAATAGTGCATGTTGCTCATCAACCGATCAATCCTGACCCAACTTGAGAATGTTGGGAAAGTATTGGCTCATAGAGAGGTCCCCCATGGGGGGAGACCATAGGCATCTCTGAAATCAGATCTGTTCATTATTTTTCAGGAAGAAATAAAGCAAAGGGAAGGCGCACACACCTAGTGCATTACCAAAAAATAATTTATTAAAACATAGAAGCAAAAATTCAATACTCACAAAATAGACGGCACAGAGCCATAAAAGACATTGGGATAAAATCGACAGAGGCGGAAAAAACAGCTGATGCGTTTTGGGGGCGAACCCCCTTCTTCAGAGCTATGAACATAGCCCTGAAGAAGGAGGTTCACCCCCGAAACGCGTCAGTTGTTTTTTTCCACCTCTGTCGATTTTATCCCAATGTCTTTTATGGCTCTGTGCCATCTATTTTTGTGAGTATTAAATTTTTACTTCTATATTTTAATAAATTTCTTTTTTGGTAATGCACTAGGTGCGTGCGCCTTCCCTTTGCTTTATTTCTTTCAGTTTTTTCGGATTTCCCTATCCGTGGAGGGCTGCATCCATCTGGTTTTTTACCTTGGTGCTCCGGTTGTCTGTCAGCTTGAAGGTCCTTTAGCGCTGGAAATGACTATTTATTATTTTTCAGGAAGGTTTGACCACCTTTTTTGAGCTTTAACCACTTCCCGACTGCCTGCCATGTTTTCACGGCGGCAATCGGGCTGCTGTGCGCGAATCGCCGTAAAAACACGGCGATCTGCGAACGGCCACTAGGGGGCGCACGCCCACCGCACTCCTGAGGAGTGTGCCCGCGGCTCGGGTGGACCCGATGTCCGCCGGCGAGCCGCGATGAGCGGCCACAGGCAAAGAACTCTGTTAGTAGGGGCATGGGTGATCTACTGATCCCTGTCACTGGGATCAGTTAGATCTCTCATGCCCATGTTAGCCCAACAGTAAGAACACACCCAGGGCACACAGTTAACCCCTAGCTCTCCCCCCCAGGTTAACCCCTTCACTGCCAATGACATTTATACAGTAATCAGTGGACATTTAAATTTCTGATCGCTGAATAAATGTCAGTGGTCCCAAAAAAGTGTCAAAAATGTCCGACATGTCCGCCCCAATATCGCAGTACCGCTAAAAATCGCAGATCGCCGCCATTACTAGTAAAAAATAAAAACCCCAGAAATGAATTCTCACCATCCGTAAATGCGGCCACTTTTGCGCAAGCCAATCAATAAACGCTGATTGCGATTTTTCTTATCACAAATATGAGGAATTATATAAAATCGACCAAAAAGGTGAAAAAAAATGTTTTTATATTTTTTTTTTTTGGATTTGAATTTTAGCAAAAAGTAAGAAATTTGGGGTTTTTTTGCAAAATGGTCGCTCTTCTTTTGTTTATAGCAGCGATCAGAAATGACGCAGAGGCGATCAAATACCACCAAAAGAAAGCTCTATTTGTGGGAAAAAAAGGACGCAAATTTTGTTTGGGTGCAACGTCGCACGACCGCGCAATTGTCAGTTAAAGCGACACAGCGCCGAATCGCAAAAAGGGCTCTGGTCCTAAAGCTGGAAAACCTTCCGGTTGGTAAGTGGTTAAGTTGCCTCCTCCTCACTGTGCTGAAGCTGTGACCCAGAGATGTCATCCCTCAGAGGCAGCCAAAGGCATGGAAAGGTAAGTAGTTCAGCAGTGTAAAGATGGCCATACACTATTAGATTTTTCCTTCATTTTGCGGACTGCGCTGTTATGTGTGTGACGCTCAACGATTATAAATCAGGCAACACAGGATAGAAAAGGTTTTCATTGAAATAGTATTCACTAACCCAAGAGTTTACAATCTAATGCTAGCTGGGCACACTGGGACTTGTAGTTTCACAACTGTCATTTTCTCAAGCTTGATCTACAAGTCGACCCAAACAGCCCCTCTTTCTTACTTGGATTGTGCAAAGGGACCAGAACATACACTATATCGTCAAAAGTATTGGGACACCTGCCTTTACATGCACATGAACTTTAATGGCGTCTTAGTCCGTAGGGCCCAATATTGAGTTGGCCCACACTCTGCAGCTATAACAGCTTCAACTCTTCTGGGAAGGCTGTCCACCAGGTTTAGGGAATGTATGACCATTCTTCCAGAAGCTCATTTGTGAGGTCAGGCACTGATGTGAATGAGAAGGCCTGGCTCAGTCTCAGCTCTAATTCATCCCAAAGGTGCTCTATCAGGTTGAGGTCAGGACTCTGTGCATGCCAGTCAAGTTCCTCCACCCCAAACTCGTTCATCGATCCATCAACCAGCCAGTCAGATTTTTTACATGTGATTACTGCCAGCGGCTATAGTCACTAGCAGTAATCATTGTGTTCTCCCAGGCTCCCAAAGGTGATGCGGGAGGCCTTCCCCCAAAAACCCTGACTGAGTTAATGGGAGAGTCAAGCGATTTATGTTCCTCCCACCCGTGGTGGAAGGAGAGAAAATCGAGTCATCTATGAGCTGCTTTAGTGTGTCTATCAATTACTAAACAGTGGGGGGGATGTTAAAGTTTGCCTTTTACTGTAAATAGCCATTTCTGGCTCCCTTTTGGTACCTGGCCATGTGACCACGTTCAGCAGCAGGCACAGCAGGGAAGGTAAGCATATGCTTTCTTCTTTACATGTACAGCATGTCAGAGAATGTTTTGTGTCAATACAGGGTAGCTTTAAAGTGGATTGTAAACCCTCACCATGTAAAACAACCCATTCAGTTTAACCACCTCAACACTGGGCACTTTCACCCCCTTCCTACCCAGGCCATTTTTCAGATTTCAGCGCTGTCACACTTTGAATGAGAATTGCGCAGTCATGCTACACCGTAACCAAGTGAAATTATAATTTTCTTCACACAAATAGAGCTTTCTTTTGGTGGTATTTAATCACTGCTGGGTTTTTTACTAAAAAAAAAAAAAGACTGAAAATTTTGTAAATAAGTAATTTTTCTCCTTTACTGTTGTATGCTGATGAGGCGGCACTGATAAGGCGGCACTTATGGGCACTGATTAGTTGGCACAGATGAGGAGGAACTAATATGCCATACTTATGGGCACCGATAGGCGGCACTCGTGGGCACGGATAGGTGGCACTGATGGGCATTGATGGGCAGCACTGATAGCCAGCACTGACTAGCATCACTAATGGGCACTGATTGGTGGCACAGATTGCTTGCACTGGTGGTGCTTTATTGTAATCAGGGCACTGATGATCAGAGCCCTGATTACATGTCTCCATGTCACCTGCGAGGAGATGCCGCTGATCGGCTTTCCTAGCCATACACTCAGTCAGTATGAGGCAATGAGAGCCGATTACCAGCATTTCGGTGATTGGACACAGACGATCACATGGTTAAAGAGCCGCGGCTCTTAACAGATATCGGGACACGCCGTGTCCTAGCAACACGGCGCGGTCACGATCTCCGCGCTGCGTGCTCGCGCGGTAGCTGCCGCTTGGTTGCGCCGTCATATGATGTCCACCCTGAACGAGAGCCACACCATCTCTCCTCATTTGATGGTGGGCGGGCAGCAGGTGGTTAAAATAGAAATGAAATCCAAAACATTTGTGCACAGATATTTAAAAAAACATAAATATATTTTTCTCCTTTTTTTAATAAGTGATCACATAACCTCTGTTCCGAATGAAAAGCTGTACGGGGTGGGGCAAGGCAAGTGTGATCATTGGAGGAGAGAAGGCTGCGTTCCCAGCATAGCTAGAGAACTGATCATGGTGAGATCTTCTGCTTAGTGTGGTCAGTTTTTAATAGGAAAGCAGAGGGACTGGCAGGAACACCAGGGATTTTACACAAAGGAAACAATACAAAGAGAACAGGATACTATTTCATATAAGTACATGGTACAACAGGCACATATCAGGAATATGAAATGTTGGGTTTGCATATTCTTTAAAGGAGAAGTACAGCCAATGCTCGTTTGGTTGTACTTCTCCTGTAGATCACAGTTTCCTTTTGCACTCCTGTGACCCGTTTTCAGCAGACAGGGAAGCCCTGTCGGCTGACGTCACAGAGCCGGTTTAGGCTCGGGCAAGATCGCGACCATACGGTCGGGATCCGCCTACATGACTGGACTGGCACCTGACTCAGCCTCCCAGCAAGCCGCTGAGTCCGTCCCTCCTGCCCCCTCCACAGCCCAGCGCGAGGAGGGGATGGAGCAGAGAGCTGTGACTGCTCCGAGAACAGAGTGATCAGTGGTGTTTGATCGCTTGGTCCTCAGCCTTAGAACAGGTGGGGAACAGATCCACCTAGATAAGTATGATTCCAAGAAAAAAAACGACATATTTCTTTTTAAGGCTAGCTTCACTCCTATCCTACGCAGCGTTGTGTGCCTTATAGCTATCCATACATATGTATTAATGCCCCGCACCAGAGACGGCACAGATAAGAATGGGCCTTAAAGAATCCTAACACAAGATAACTGTAAATATGGAGGCTGTCATTGCGAATCTCCTTCTTAAAATGCTCACTGCTCAAATATATATTTTGTCACCAATTAAAAAATTAAACATTTTTTTTATTCTTTTGCAGAAGAGATGTGGAAATTCTGAACTTGCCAGAATACTTTACTGCCTCAGAAGTGTCAATTCCTTAGCACAGCCCCATCCCTCCTTCCACATCATAACTCTCCCCTCTTTTGGGAAGGTCTAATTGCTGTCTATTCTGGTCATGGGACTTTAAATGAGGAATATCACAAAATAAAATTACAAAGATTTTTGTAATTTTAGTTAGTGATATGCCTCATTTAAAGTCCCATGACCATAATTGTTGTTTGTATGTATACATTGGGGATGGAGGCATGTTACGGTGGTGCTGTCAGAGCTTTGGTTAACATCTCTCAGCTCCAGGATGGGTGGGGGTTTGTCGTGTCCCTGTCTCATTCCCAGGGCTGGCTTCACCTCCCGTCCCCCTTTTTGGGTGCGGGTGAGGATTGCCCTCCTGTGAAACGCGTAGAGTTATTATAGGCCAAGACAGTCTGATCCTTACATTTCATATCATGCATTTGTCTATTCTCTTCTACCATGTATTGCTTTTTTATTAATTCATTATAATAATCATGAGCCATATGTCAGCTCTTAATTATGTTCATCAATCAATTTTTATTCTGTACCATGCATTTCGCTAAACATGAAATGTGCTTCTACAATGAATTTTTGAATAAACTTTGTAATATATTTTATATTTTTGTATTTTGTTTTGTGATACTGTATGCCTCATTTAAAGTCCCATGACCAGAATTTTTGTTAGTATGTATACATTAGGGATGAAGGCATGTTACAGTGGTGCTGTCAGATCACGCTCTTCTTATGTTTAATTACTGTCTATGCTGGCCCAGCTCCTCTACCCCTCCCTTCACAAACTTACATAACCTTATATGTAGCAGCCAAGTGTGGTGGCAGGTGAAGGGGAATACTACTAGGTGGGGGTAGGCAATCGTGGCACTTGACCTTGGTGAAACTACATATCCCACCATGCCTGTGGCTGTGGGAGCATTGCAATGCCTCATGGAACTTGTAGTACCATGATAGCTTAGTCCAAACCCATGTCTGAACCATACTCAAGCTCACCCTTATTCTAAACTTTCCGACTCTGCAAGGAGAGGCATCTTTTAATGCAAAAGATTTTCTGAATAAATTCACACGTCTTCACACCAAAATGCCAATCATACCCAGAGGAAAATCCAAACACTTAAAGACATTACTATAGTTTTTTTCCCATTTCCCATTTTTTAATAGCAAAAAAATGTGAAATTGTCAATCTATTGCCCAGTTTTGTCTTCACAATTGACCAGATTATAGATGTCAACCAAACTTGTTGGTGATAGTTCCTGGAGATGGCTTGCAATCATATTTGCAATTCTCAGGGGACAGAAAAGGGTTGAAAATTATTGATATTTGTCACGTGTATGGCCAGCTGTAGGGCAAGCATTATTTGCCAATGAAAACACCGTCGTCACATCTTTGGTTCCGTAGATCATGAAGAATTCACAAGACACACATTGGGGCATTTGCAGAAGCCTGTAACGAGCTGCAACAGCAGAAAAATGCTAGAATATACAAAATTATTTAAAGGGCAACTCCACTTCCGTGGGGGAAAAAATAATAGAGTGTATGCAGTTGTGACACAAGTCATATTGTCATCGAATGTTATTAAAAATGACCTTTCCTTTTTAATGCAGCACTGTAATTTTTTGAAAATGCAATGCAATATGGCTACCTGGAGGTGTTCTGAATAGGTATACAGAACGCCCCCCAGAAACATAATTTCCTGCTTGTGTGATTGGCTCACTGATTTTTTTTGATGACATACTTTCAATAGTAAATCACAGCTAATGGTTGCAGATCCTGCAGCTTTCCTCATTAGAGCCCTGCAGGTGTACAGCTGGTTGATAAATATAAAAACACTCCCATTAGATTAACTTTCCCACATGTGCACAGAGGAACAAACAGTTATTTCTTCAGAATAACAAAGGGTAGGAATCTGCAACAAAGTTTGTTATAATCCTTGCAATGTACAGAGATCACCCAGAGGGGAATGTTTTTTTTTCTCAACAAAAATGGAGTTACGCTTTAAATGGTTAGTTCACCCAAAATTGTTATGTTAATGTTTGATAGATGCCTGAAGGTTTCTTATATCTCTCAAGGTCTCCACTGGTAAGAGCTCTCACTTGCTGGACTTTCATTTACTTTATATTATGGAGGAGCTGGAAAACACCCCAAAGTCCTAGGTACACAGAAAGAGTGTTGGGAATCAGCAGCGGCCCATCCATAAGGGGCGCCGCCTGCTTAATCTCTATGCGCCAGTCCCTAATCTCCCTGCAGCGTGCCGGGCACATAGAGTTCTACCTTTTAACTGCAAAGCACGATTAGAGCCAGAGTCTCTAATTGGAATCAAAAAGGGAAGGCTCGGGCGCAGACACACTTGTGACAATAGCGAATCAACATTCGCTATTGTCTTCCTGCTTCTCCTCCCGGCCAATCAGGACAGGAAGCAGGTCTTGAGACTGGATTGGCCGGGAGGAGAACCCAGGGAAACTGCCAAGGTCGCCCAAGACCTGGATAGAATAAGTGCGGGGTTGGCAGGTTTGCGAACGAGGCTGGTTTGTGGGTGAGTGGGATTGTCGGGGGGATGGCTAGTTTGTTAGCCCCCCCCCAGCAAAAATGGAGCACCAACCGCCACTGTTGGGAATTATGGAATGGAGCATCCAGGAGCTCATTAAATCAGTAATCCAAACTCAAGGGGCAATCATCTGCTGGCGTGGCTTTCCCTACCCTGAGGCCACGCATATATACATGACCCTGAGGAGCGGGAATGCCCTAGCCACTGATGACTGGTCCACACAGGGGACAGCCCCCTGATAGGCTTGCATGTTGTGGTTAAAATCCTAGTGCGAACACACCTGAGCTCATCACTAATTATTATATTATTTTGGGCAGACTGACCCTTTAATGTATTTTTTATTTAACTTTCAAATTTCTACATTGTTCCATAAGCCAATCGGCCTCTCCTATAACCAAAATAATTACTTTTGTATATTTTTTTCACATAGTCTATTTACAGTGCCTTGAAAAAGTATTCATACCCCTTGAATTTTTCCACATTTTGACAACCAAAAACGTAAATGTATTTTATTGGGATTTTATGTGATAGACCAACACAAAGTGGTACATAATTGTGAAGTGGAAGGGAAATGAGTCAATACTTTGTAGGACCACCGTTTGCGACAATTACAGCTGCAAGTCTTTTTGGGGATGTCTCTACCAGATTTGCACATCTAGAGAGGACGTTTTTGTCCATTCTTCTTTGCAAAATAGCTCAAGCTCTGTCAGATTGGATGGAGAGCGTCTGTGAACAGCAATTTTCAAGCCTTGCCACAGATTCTCAATTGGATTTAGGTCTAGACTTTGACTGGGCCATTCTAACACATGAATATGCTAAACCATTCCATTGTAGCTATGGCGGTATGTTTAGGGTTGTTGTCCTGCTGGAAGGTGAACCTCCTCCCCAGTCTCGTGTCTTTTGCAGACTCTAACAGGTTTTCTTCTAAGATTGCCTTGTATTTGGCTCTATCCATCTTCCTATCAACTCTGACCAGCTTCCCTGTCCCTGCTGAAGAAAAGAATCCAAGCAACATGATGCTGCCACCACCATGTTTCACGGTGGGGATAGTGTGTTCAGGATGATGTATGGTTTTCGTTTTGCTTTTAGGCCAAAAAGTTCAATTTTTGGTCTCATCTGACCAGAGCATCTTCTTCCACATGTTTGCTGTGTCCTCCACATGGCTTCTCACAAACTGCAAACTGGGACTTCTTATGGCTTTCTTTCAACAATGGCTTTCTTCTTGCCGCTCTTCCATAAAGACCAGATTTGTGGAGCGCAGGACTAATAGTTGTCCTGTGGACAGATTCTCCCACCTGAGCTGTGGATCTCTGCAGCTCCTCCAGAGTTACCATGGGCCTCTTGGCTGCTTCTCTGATTAATGCCCTTCTTGCCTGGCCTGTCAGTTTAGGAGGACGGCCATGTCTTGGTAGGTTTGCAGTCGTGCCATACTTTTTGCATTTTTTCGGATGATGGATTGAACAGAGCTCTGTGAGATGTTCAAAGCTTGGGATATTTTTTTTTATAATCTAACCCTGCTTTAAACTTCTCTACAACTTTATCACTGACCTGTCTGGTGTGTTTTGTGGCCTTCATGAAGCTGTTTGTTCCCTACGGTTCTCTAACAAACCTCTGAGGGCTTCACAGAACAGCTGTATTTATACTGAGATTAAATTACACACATGTGGACTCTATCTACTAATTAGATGACTTCTGAAGGCAATTGGTTCCACTAGATTTTAGTTAGGGGTATCAGAGTAAAGGGGGCTGAGTACAAATGCACGCCACACTTTTCACATATTTATTTGTAAAAGATTTTAAATAACATGTATCATTTCCCTTCCACTTCACAATTATGTGCCACTTTGTGTTGGTCTATCACATAAAATCCCAATAAAATACATTTACGTTCTTGGTTGTAACATGACAACATGTGGTAAATTTCAAGGGGTATGAATACTTTTTCAAGGCCCTGTATGCTAGCATATGAAAATATGCAGCAAAGTTCACTTCAAATTTAAAATATCATGAACAATTTTTTTAGTGTTTGCAAAAATGAATACCAGTCTCTATATCTTTCGTAAATGAGTGGTAGTTGTAGAGGACAGGGCACACTATTTCATGTTTCCAACAAAAGCCTGCATACAGTACAGGATGAATACAAATTCCACCCAACACAAATCGCCTTTCTGGGGAATTACTTGTGACACGTAGAGATAGGTAGATTATGCCTTGAAATGTGTGGTTTAGTGCACTGTGACTGGGCATATGCCAGCCTGTAATCTGGAGATGAAAGCCGTAAACCACTAAGCTTTGATGTGGAGTGTCTGCATTATAGACAAGGCAGCTCGTAAATGTGATGAGATTTACGTATGTACACATATGATGTCTTGTACTACAAGCTTTACCAGAGGGAAGCCTGACATATGGTTATGAATCAAGGTGGTCTTTAAGAATGTTTTGTATGTCTGTAAAATTCCTGTAAGCCACCATCCATCTCATCATGCTTCAGCATTCACTACAATCAAGGAAAAACTACACTCACCGGCCACTTTATTAGGTACACCTTGCTAGTACCGGGTTGGACCCCCTTTTGCCCTCAGAACTGCCTTCATTCTTTGTGGCATAGATCCAACAAGGTGTTGGAAACATTCCTCAGAGATTTTGGTCCATAGTGATATGATAGCATCACGCAGTTGCTGCAGATTTGTCGGCTGCACATCCATGATGTAAATCCCCCATTCCACCACATCCTAAAGGTGCTCTATTGGATGAGATGTGGAGAGTGTGGAGGCCATTGGAGTACAGTGACCTCATTGTCCAGTGGTGAGATGATTGGAGTACAGTGACCTCATTGTCCAGTGGTGAGATGATTGGAGTGCAGTGACCTCATTGTCCAGTGGTGAGATAATTGGAGTGCAGTGACCTCATTGTCCAGTGGTGACATAATTGGAGTGCAGTGACCTCATTGTCCAGTGGTGAGATAATTGGAGTGCAGTGACCTCATTGTCCAGTGGGGAGATGATTGGAGTGCAGTGACCTCATTGTCCAGTGGTGAGATAATTGGAGTGCAGGGACCTCATTGTCCAGTGGTGAGATGATTGGAGTGCAGTGACCTCATTGTCCAGTGGTAAGATGATTGGAGTGCAGTGACCTCATTGTCCAGTGGTGAGATGATTGGAGCTTTGTGATATGGTCCATTATCCTGCTGGATGGAGCCATCAGAAGATGGGTACACTGTAGTCATAAAGGGATGGACATGGGCAGCAACAATACTCAGGTAGGTCGTGGAGTTTAATTGATGCTCAACTGGTACTAAGGGGCCCAAAGTGTGCCAAGAAAATACCCCCCACACCATTACACCACCACCACCAGCCTGAACCGTTGATACAAGGCAGGATGGTTCCATGCTTTCATGTTGTTTACACCAAATTCTGACCCTACCATCTTACCATCTACCAATTAAGTACTGTCCGTGATACTTTTTTATTTGCACTAACATACACATTTTCAGGACAAGCTTTCAGGGTGTGCCCACTTCTTCAAGGTCCAAGCAGTACTGATTCACAAAAGTTTTAGCAGAATGTTAAAAAAAAAAAAATCCCCGAGGGAACCTCAGAGATTTTTTTTTTTTTTTAACCATCTGAATGTCACATCTGAAATTGGTACTCATCAGACCAGGCAATGTTTTTCCAATCTCCTATTGTCCAATTTTGGTGAGCCTGTGCGAATTGTAGCCTCAGTTTTCTGTTCTTAGCTGACAGGAGTGGCACCCGGTGTGGTCTTCTGCTGTTGTAGCCCATCTGCTTCAAGGTTCAATGTGTTGTACGTTCAGAGATAGTATTCTGCATACCTAGGTTGTAATGAGTGGTTATTGAGTTACTGTTGCCTCTCTATCATCTCAAACTAGTCTGCCCATTCTCCTCTGACATCAACAAGGCATTTTCCTCCACACAACTGCTGCTCACTGGATATTTTCTCTTTTTTGGACTATTCTCTGTAAACCCTAGAGATGGTTGTGTGTAAAAATCCCAGTAGAGTTTTTGAAATACACAGACCAGCCCGTCTGGCACCAACAACCATGCCACATTCAAAGTCCCTTAAATCCCCTTTCTGTCAGGAACCATGAATCAGAAGGAGACAGAAAATGCAGTAAAATCACACCTTTTAATATAATGGTAAAAACAGTACAGATAAGTAAACGTAGACAAAACATAGCCAAGGTTTGGTAGCCAAAGCGGATAGTCAGAACAAGCCAGTAAATCAGGAAGCCAGAGATCAGCGTAGTCGAAGCCAGCAGACAGGATCAGGAACCAGAAGCGATGTCAGCCAGGCAAGTCATCAACAGGAACACCGCAGAGAGTCTCCAGATATGTTTGACCAAGGCAAAGGCACAGAAGGAAAAAACAGGCAGTTTAAAAAGCCAGTAGAGGCTGGCTGTGGGCTGGACTGACGAGCAGGAAATGATCACCAGGTGAGCCACTGTGGAACGATGAGTGCTGGCAATTAACCAGCAGCTGAGCAACCTTAGCACTGAGAAAGGAGGGCTGAGAGCCCAGCCCTGACAGTACCCCCTCCTCAATGACCCCTCCCCATCAGAGGACCACCAGGTTTGAGGGGAAAATGTCTATGTAAAGCACAGAGGAGGACAGGGGCATGTACGTCCGTTAATGAGACCCAAGAGCATTCCTCAAGACTGTCATGTAACCTCATGTGCGCCCTGGGAGCAGGATGGAGAGAATGTGGGGGCACTGGATCAGTCTGTCATCTGTGGACCATGGGTGGAAAGTCCAAGGAGTGTATTGAGGTCTCAGAAGGTAAAATGTTGGCTTTAGAAGGCTGCAGGCTCTGAAAAGAGCTAGAAGGAACTCTGTGTGGACAAAGAACAGAAAAAGAGCAATGCCAATCTAAGTGCAGCAGTATAAATACATCTTTATTAAAAAGACTAATGGCAACTCACAAGAGCATTGTCAGCGCATGTATGGCAATAGGCTTTATGTAGAGTTTCATCCACTCCTTCAGGAGGACGGGCTGCAGGCAGGGAACAACTGTGGCCGCTGGTTCCGGCTGAGCTGGTGGCTTCCAGCACTTCCAGAGACACAGATGGAGCTTAGGAGCCGCCGCTGGCGGCACTTCCGATGCAGGGTGGAGTGGGTGCTCACGCTCGGAGCATTTGTGCTCCTTCCTCAGACAAAAGGGGGCGGCCATGTTTGTGGTGACTTTTTATCTGTTATGGATAGGCAGGTCGGGCGGTGCTGAATTCTCCGCCAACCCTGGTGTCGGGATATGCGGGGATGTTTGGAAAGGAGCTGTGTTCCTTGTGTGAAATATGGGCGGCACAGTGGTGTAGTGGTTAACACTTTTGCCTAGCAGCAAAAGGGTCAATGGTTCGATTCCCAACCATGACACCACCTGCCTGGAGTTTGCATGTTCTCCCTGTGCGGGTTTCCTCCAGGTATTCCAGTTTCCTCCTACACTCCACAGACATGCTGGTAGGTTAACTGGATCCTGTCTAAATTAGCCCTAGTGTGTGTGTGTATAAATGTAATGCTACGGGAAACTGAATTAGCTGGGAGTGAGAGTGGATGGAGGATTAAAGCTGGGAAAAGCGATCCTAATGCAAGGTACGGTTCCTCCGGACCGTACCCTTTCCAATGAACCAGGTACTGTATGCGCCCACGGAAGCTACGAAAGTCAAAAGATCTATTGTATCTCATACTCCTAATGGTTTTCAACCTGAACCAGGTGAGGACGTGGTAATGAGGTGGTGAAGCAGTTGTACACCAAAAGGTTTTAATAAGGAGACATGGAACACATTCAAAATACGCGTGTTAGAAGGAGGGTCTGATGCGTAAGCCACGGGGTTGATCCTACGGAGAATACGGAAAGGCCCAATAAACCATGGTGCAGGTTTCAGTGAGAGAACACAGAGTCTGAGGTTATGAGATGACAGCCAGACCCTCTCCCCAACCTCGTAGAAAGGTGCAGGTAGGCATCTGTGGTCAGCAAGGAGTCTGTACCTATCACTGGCATGTCGCAAGGACTCTTGGACCTGTACCCCCAAGTGGAACGAAGATCACGGAGATGCTCCGCTAACACAGGAATTCTGAGGAACAAATGAGTCAGGCAACATGGATGGTTGGAAACCATAATTCACCCTAAATGGAAACAATCGGGATGCGGCATTGAAGGTACTATTGTGAGCAAACTCTGCCAAAGGTAAGAGGTCTGACCATTTGTTATGGTGGTCAGAAATATAGGAAAACAGAAACTGCTCCAAGGCTTGGTTGGCTCGTTCTGCTGCCCTATTGGACTGTGGGTGATACACAGAGGAGAAGGAAAGCTGAATTCTCAACTGTGCACTGTCCGAGATGACAGCCTTGGATAGCCCATGTAACCAAAATTTCTCCCAAGCAAAAATGGATGCCAGTTCTTTGGATGTGGGCAACTTCTTAAGTGGAATACAATGTGACATTTTCGAGAACCGGTCAACCACCATAATACTGTGTTGCCCTGGGTGTTGGGTAACTTCCCAATAAAATCCATAGACAGGTGGGTCCAAGGCCTCTCTCCATTGGGTATGGGTTGTAGGATGCCCACTGGAAGTTGTCGTGGTGTCTTACTCTGAGCACACACAGAACAAGCAGCTACAAAGGCTGTGACATCAATGCGGAAACTAGGCCACCAGAATTGTTGAGAAATAGCCCAAATGAGTTGATTCTTCCCTGGGTGACCAGCTGCCTTGGGAGAATGGTAAGTGTGGAGCAGAGCAGCGAGGATATTCTCAAGGAAAAAGCAGCGGTCACCAGGTTTCTCAGGAGGAGAATGGATCTGAGCGGCAATAATTCTGTCACCCAAAGGTGAAGTGAGACTAGTACAAACAGTGGCCAGAATACGATCGGGAGGTAACACAGGAACAGGAACCGACTTCATCTTGGAAGCAGAGGAAAACTGTCACGACAATGTGTCAGCCCTTACATTCTTACTGTGTAAGAATGAGACTATGTAATTGAAGATTGACAGAAAAAAGAGCCCATTGCGCCCTTCTGGGAGATATGCATTTTGCCTCAGACAAGAATGTGAGATTCTTATGGTCAGTCAAAATGAGGACCGGCACAGTGGTACCTTTGAGGAGATGCCTTTATTCTTTAAGAGCTAAAACAATTCTCTGTGCCCACTCTCATAATTGCATTCTGCAGGATTTTCTTAGAAAAGTAGCCACAAGGATGCATAGCGTTTTCAGAGGTAGGTCGTTGAGACAGAAGGGTGCCTACTCCAGTCTCAAATTCATCAACTCAAGAATGAAGGGTAACGTGGGATCAGGATGTGCCAGCACAGGAGCTGAAACAAAGGCAGCCTTGAGAGCCTCAATGCCTTTAATGGAATCCGGAGACCAATTCTGTGGGTTACCATCCTTTCTAGTCAGTCAGGGGTTTGACCGGAGAAGAGAAGTTAGGCATGAACTTCCGTTAATAATTGGTAAAGCCATGAAAATGTTGTAGCGGACATAGACCTACGGGTCAAGGCCACCGTAGAACTGCAGATTCACTAGGTCCATCGAAAAACCGCATTTCTCCAACTTACAATACAGGTTATTATCTCTCAGCCTCTGTACCACATGGGGGACATCTGTGTGGTGGCACTCTAGGGATTTAGAATATATGAGAATGTCATTGAGATAAACCACCACACATTGCTGCAACATATCCCGGAGGACATCACTGATGAATTCCTGAAAAACTGCAGGAGTGTTGCAAAGAACAAACAGCATTACGAGGTATTCGTAATGTCCTGTCCGTCTTGGTGTTAAATGCAGTTTTCCAATCGTCGCCCTCCTTGATCCTCATGAGATTGTATGCCCCTCTAAGATCGAGCTTCGTGAAAACCGTTGCTCCCTTGAGGCGGTCAAATAATTCCAAAGCAATGGAATCGGATAAGCGCTCTTAATTGTGATGCGATTGAGACCCCTAAAATCGATACAAGGTCTCAGTTCACCAGTCTTCTTTTTCACAAAGATGAAGCCAGCACCAGCAGGAGACAAAGGATTTGAAGATGGTCTCTCGAGTGCGTCTGCAACCTACTCCTCCATGGCTTTATCCTCCAAGACAGATAAAGGGTAAAACTGGCCACGAGGGGGCATGGCACCAGGTCTAAGGTCAATTGCGCAATCATATTAATGGTGTGAAGGCAAACTACCAGCTGAAAACACATTTTACTGCAATTTGGCGACCAGGAAAGAACCTAAGCATAAAGCCAATCAAAAGAGGGGTTGTTGCTCTGTAGCACCCCCAAAGTGTAGGCATTTTTGTAGAGGTCTTTTTGCTAGGAGAGGCAAAATTTAGTCAGGCCTGATGTAAATTGCAGGCCTGAATGTTTTGATCTGGGCAGGGGAGTGGCTCAGAGTAGGCTGGAGATTGCAGGAAGGGACACTCCTTGGATACTCCTCCCCTCGGTTCCAGAAAGTGCTGGAAGGGGGATAGATGAGGAGGTGTCAATTTCTGCATATGTTAAGGAGCCCTGACCAATCCCCATCTGAGATTGGCAGGGAGCAGGCCTCCTTAAATACTGTGATCTGCCCAGCGGGGGGAGGAGAGTTTCGGGTGGAAGTGTAGAGAATGTAGCAGAGGTGCTGTGGAGGCCTCTACCCGAGAGGGAGCCCCCAGTCTGGGGGGGTGACCTTGAGGCCTAGAGACTCAGGTGCAGCCAGGAGTGGAGTTGATTCCTGGAGCAGCCCAAGGGAGTAGGAGAACAGCAGAGGTGCTACTGAGGACACTTTAAAGTATCCACTGGTGTCGGTGAGTAACAGATCCTGGGAGCTGGAAGAAAGGCTGGAGCAGGCTGGGAGAGAAATAGTGGACAGTCTGTGGAGGTCTCAGGAGCCAGTCAGAGGAAGGAGGGTCACTGAGAGGAAAGCAGGCCAGTGTGGCCTGGAAGAGGGATGGGCTGGAAGTTGTACTCCATCAAAGGCCCAGCTAGCACCAACGTACTAAGCTACACTTGAGGGGTCCTTGACCCTGGCCTGTAATGGGTGGTCTGGAAGTCCTGCTGACTGATTGCAGGCCTCACCATGTGCTAGCTGTGGTGAAGAGAAAGGAATTATGTGAGCCTGATAAATTTCCCTTCAGGTCAGGAGTAACAATCTGCAAGTGAAGTGCTGGAGCGAAGTGAGAGGAGTAACGGTCTGCAAGTGAAGTGCTGGAGGAAGTAGAGTTGTATATACAGTCGTGTATATAGGTGGTCCTGTAAAGTAATTCTTTGGGGCATCCCACAGTAAACCCTTTTCCCCATCCAAGTTAATCCCTTAATAAAACAAACAAAAACAAGAGTCAGCCTGTTCAGTGACTTTAGATGTGTGAGATATGGTGGGACTGAGGGCAGCCAGAAGGTGAACCACAACTACCAGCCACCCCTGAGGGGGGCACATGGCTACACCAAGGATAACCAATAACAACCAGGTAATGAGCTGAGGAAATTACTTGAAATTGGACTCATGGTGAAGGGCCCCTACGGCCATGGTCAATGGGGCAGTCTCATGAGTCACATGGGCAGGCTGTAGAGGTCTCCCATCAATAGCCTCAATGGCAAGTGGAGTGGCACACAGCTGCAGCGGAATCGAGTGCTTAGACACAAAGGCACTATCTATGAATAGGCTTGCAGCCCCAGAGTCGATTAGAGCCTGTGTATCGATGGACGACTCAGACGAAGAAAGGGTAACTGGAACCAGAGATTTATCCTTCAGGATAACTGGGGATGTAATGCCACCTAAGGTCTGTCCCTACAGGACCTTAGGTGCAAACGTTTCCCGGACGGGTAATACAAGGCTTCAAAAGGTGACCTGCCTGGCCACAATAAAGGCACAATTTCTCCCTCCTGCTAAAGGCCCTCTCCTCTGCAGAGAGACGTGTGAAGCCCAACTGCATGGGTTCTACTTCACTAGCGGAGGCATGGGAGGCAAGGGTGAGACTGCAAAGCTCAGAGGCAAATATACAGGAGGTTTCTGCAAGCACTCATTAAAGGAAGGCCTCTCTTGGAGTCTGGCATCCATGAGAATGGCAAACATGATCAACTTCTCCAGATCGGTAGGTATGTCTTGGGCTGCTATCTCATCTTCGATGTTATCCGAAAGACCATGAGAAAAAGCAACTACGAAAGCCTCATTGTTCCAACTGACCTCTGCTGCCAGGGTACGGAATCCAATGGCGTAATCGGCAACATTTCTCATACCCAGATGGACATGAGGCTCTTGGCAGCAGAAGTAAAGCGTGCGGGAACGTCAAATACCCTTTTAACTACTTGCAGAACAGCCGCCGTTATTATACTGCGGCATAGTGACACGATCCAGAGAATTGCCGTAGGTGTACATTGGCGCGGGATGCCACTTTTGTGGGCACGCACGTGCTCCCACTGGCCAGCAGGGAAGCCAATTAGCGGGTACAGCGGACTCTATGTCCGCCGGCCACCTGCGATCATTCCCCACAGTGACAGGGTGGGGATCTGTTTGTGTCACACGGATCCTGTCTTTCTGTGTGTTTCCCCGGTCACCTAGTCCCCCATACAGTTAGAGAACACATTTAACCCCTTATTCGCCCCTGATGTTAACCCCCTTCCCTGCCAGTGTCATTACAATAATGGTGCATATTTTTAGTACAGATTACTGTAATAATGTCACTAGTTCCCAAAAGAGTGTCAAAAAAGTCAGTTAGGTGTCTGATCTGTCCGCCGCAATGTCGCGGTCCTGCTAAAAATTGCTGATCACCGCCACTACTAGTAAAAATAAATAGTAATAATACAAATTGCCATAAATCTATCCCCTATTTTGTAGATGCTATAACTTTTGTGCAAACCAATTAATATATGCTTATTGTGTTTGTTTTTTTTACCAAAAATATGTAGAAGAATGATTATTGGCCTAAACTGATGAATAAATTATTTTTTTTTTATTTTTTGGTGATCAAATACCACCCAAAGAAAACTCTATTTGTGGGAAAAAAAAACATCAGTTTTATTTGGGTACAGAGTCGCACAACCACGCAATTGTCAGTTAAAGTAACGCAGTGTCGTATTGCAAAAAATGGCCTGGTCATTAAGGGGGTAAATCCTTCCGGGGCTGAAGTGGTTAAATCAGGTGTGAGGAGGGGACACTGCACCCGGGGATCTTTCACTTCTCCCATGTTGTTTAGGTAGATCTCCATCTCTTAAGGCTCCTTTCACACCGGGGCCACCCGAGTGTTAGCGGTAAAACACCGTTAAGTTGCTTTACCACTTGTTATAGCGGCGCTATTGCGCTGCTATTCTGGCGATGGCGGTGCACTTTTAACCCGGGGGTTAAAAGTGCCAGTTTGCTGCGCTCCCGAAGCGGTGTTCGGGCGCTTCCCCATTGTTTTCAATGGGCAGGGGTGGTATAGGAGCGGTGAATACACCGCCCCAAAGATGCGACTTGCAGGAGTTTTTTTACCGTCCCGCAAGCGCACCGCGCCAGTGTGAAAGTACTCAGGCTTTCACACTGGGGTGTATTGGGGGGAGTTTCTCAGGCGCTTTTTAGTCGCTATTTTTAGCGCAAAAGCTTGTGAAAAACGCCTTGGCGTGAAAAGGGTCTAATCCTAAAATTCCTTTTCTTTTGCTGCTGTGATCCAACTTCCAAGTTAGTGGGTGGATATATTCATCCTCTGTCTTTCTCAATCCCAAAATGGACAAGGTAATGTGGGATGTGAAGCGTGCATAGCGCAGTGCACATGACTGCCACTGACATGCACTGCTTGTTTCAAACAAACAGTGAGAGGGAAAAGAAGAGAATTGAGAGATTATGGAGGATGTTACAAGGAGGCAGAAAAATGCAGTGAGAAATTTCATAAATAATAGATTACAGAGCCAATGGGTGATGGGGATATAAAGATTAATTATGAAAAATAAGGCTATAGTTTAGTGTCACTTTAACCTGAAATATATTAAATTTTTTCCCCTGGGTTTATTACTGCTTCAAGGAAAAAGAAAACAAACCCCACAAAAACATGAAAAAAAAAGTACTAAAAAGGACAGCAAAAACAGCCCCCCATAGCAAAAAAAATGCAACACAGCAAAACACAGTGAATGCAGGTGAGCTCACTCTCCCTAGCCACACAAACTGCAATTCACTGCAGAATATCAGTAACAAATACCAAACAGAATATTGTGCTGAAAAGTAGTAGAAGGCCCTTTCACATGGAGCGGAATCCACCTGCTCAGTCAGCAGGAGATCTCTCCACTGATCCCCGCTGAGCAGGCGGAGGACAGGTACGTGTCTGCTTCGCTATGCAGAGCAGACATGGACAGGGCCGGCTCTACCACTAGGCAGAGTAGGCGGCCGCCTAGGGTGCACTGCTGCCTAGGGGCGCCTGGCCACTCTTGATCTGTCACTGGCTGCTCTGCGTTGATTCATGTAAAAACGGACACTGTCTGTCACTCAGATAATGAGATTGTATTATCACATGCCATTTTAGTGACTAATCTGCAAAAATAACCCTCCTCTGCCCCCCCCCCCCCGTGAGGCTGTATTTGATGGGCACAGGTGAAGCTGTATTTGATGGGCACAGGTGAGGCTGTATTGATTGGCGCTGGTGAAGCTGTATTTGATGGGCGCTGGTGAGGCTGCATTTGATTGATCAGGCTGGGCAGAGAAAAGGGGGTGGAGACAGGGGTGGAGCCAAGGGAGCGGCAAAATGAGGTTTCGCCTAGGGTGTCAAAAATTCTTGCACCAGCCCTGGACACGGACACAGCCTCCTCTCCTCCATGGGGCGATTGGATGGAAACAGACTGCATGTCTGTTTCCATCCAATCCGCTAACCAGATGGCAAACAGATCGCCATACGTCGGTTTTCAGCAGATTTTGTTGGGAAGGGACGCCTGGAGCTGACATCTACTGCCCCATAGAGCACAGTGGGCGGTCCGATCAGGTCCACCTAAAAATCTGACTTACGGACCCAACCGGTCCACTGGTGTAAAAGGGGCCTAACACTTCTCTCAGGGTTGGTGCAAGGATTTTGACACCCTAGGCGAAACCTAATTTTGCCACCCCCATTGGCTCTTCCCCCTTTGCTCTGCCCATGTGACAGGAGGCGGCGCTATACAGGAAGCAACAGCTCTGCTTCCTCTAGCGCTGGCTCCAGTGCTGCGCTGCACCTCTAATTAGAGGTCAGACGGAGCAGCTGCCTGAGACTGAGTTAGTTACATACCGCAGCTTGCAGATGCGAAGTGAACCAGCGCCTGGGCACCCCTAGGCAGCAGTGCGCCCTAGGCAGCTGCCTAGTTTGCCTAGTGGTAGCACCGGCCCTGACTTCTCTAATCAGCTATAGCTGGATACACACTATACAATTTTCTTTAGATTTTTTTTCCTTTAGGCTGGGTTCACACTATCCGACAAAAAAATGGTCCGACTTTGATCCTACTTTGCTGTGCGATTTACGGTCCTACATACGGTCAAAGTCGGACCGTTTGTCTGTGAACAGGGATCCGACTTTGATCCCAACAATGCCAGGCACCTTGTGCTCTGAGGATCATGAAGGGGAACTCCACGCCAAATTTAAAAAAAAAAACTGGCATGGGGTCTCCCCCCAAAATCCATACCAGACCCTTATCCGAGCACGCAGCCCAGCAGGCCAGGAAAGGGGGTGGGGACGAGCAAGCGCCCCCCCCCCCGGATCATACCAGGCCGCATGCCCTCAACATGGGGAGTATGGGTGCTTTGGGGCAGGGGGGGCTCTGCGCCCCCCACCCCAAAGCACCTTGTCCCCATGTTGATGAGGACAAGGGCCTCTTCCTGACAACCCTGGCCGTTGGTTGTCGGGGTCTGTGGGCGGGGACTTATCGGAATCTGGAATCCCCCTTTAACAAGGGGCCCCCAGATGCTGGCCCCCCACCCTATGTAAATGAGTATCCCTACCCATTTACCTGGTAAAAAATATGGAAATATGTATTATTTAAAATATTTTTCCAGGTAAATGGGTAGGGGTATGTTGTACCCCATACTCATTTACAAAGGGTAGGGGGGCCGGCATCTGGGGGCCCCCTTGTTAGAGGGGACTTCCAGATTCCGATAAGTCCCCACCTGCAGTCCCTGACAACCACTGGCCAGGGTTGTCGGGAAGAGGCCCTTGTCCTCATCAACATGGGGACAAGGTGCTTTGGGGTGGGGGGCGCAGAGCCCCCCTGCCCCAAAGCACCCATACTCCCCATGTTGAGGGCACGCGGCCTGGTATGATCCAGGAGGGGGGGGGCGCTTGCTTGTCCCCACCCCCTTTCCTGGCCTGCCGGGCTGCGTGCTCGGATAAGGGTCTGGTATGGATTTTGAGGAGGACCCCACGCTGTTTTTTAGGCATGGGGTTCCCCTTAAAATCCATACCAGACCAAAGGGCCTGGTATGCTCCTGGAGGGGGACCCCATGCCAGTTTTTTTTTATTTAAATTTGGCGTGGAGTTCCCCTTCATGATCCCCAGAGCACAAGTCGCATGCCAAAGTCGGATCAATGAGAACACTGATCTGACTTTGATCCGACTTCAATGCCTTTCAATGGGCTAAAGTAGGATCAAAGTCAGACAAAAGGAGTACAGGAACTTTTTCAAAGTCGGTCCGACTTTGAAAAACACAAGTCGGAGCAGTTAAGACGGCTCTCATAGGGAATCATTGTTTTTGTGACGTAATGCGACTTGTGCTCCTCATGTCGGTCCGAAAATCGGACTAGTGTGAACCCAGCCTTAGGCTGCATTCACACAGGGGCGATTGAACTTCGGTGTCACTTTGCTAGGCGACTTACAATGTTAATCCATGCCAGGCGACTTTGCCTGTGGCCAATCATAGAAGGGTAGGAGGGGATTGCCTGGGTAATTTGGTGGGAGTAACTGTATAAATTATTTTCTTTTTCCTGTAATGTCGCTTAAATAAAGATAGGGATCCAACTTGGAGACGACTTCCATTGAATTCTATGGGCACAAGTCGGATTTAGTCCTGGAGTAGTACAGGAACCTTTTTTGAAGGCTTCAGTAGCGCACATTAAGACGGCTCCCATTCACTTCTATGGGATTTCAGAAGTCAAGTGACTTGGGGCGACACAAGTCGGAGCGCAAGTCGCCCCTGTGTGAACGGGCTCGGAGACCAAATTACCAAAACCAGATAATATAACGTCAAAAGTTTGTTGTATTTTATTTTTTGCAGTCTAACTACTGTGCATACTCTTTTACGATAATAATGAATGTATTATCTTTGTGCTTGTACTTTGAAAACCTTTAATAACATTTTTGGAAACAATAATAGGAGGTCAAACCTAAGCACTTTCAGTTTGTTTGCAATCAGGCAGTCCTTTCCTCTGACATAGTTGAAGATAAATCTTAAAGAAATCTAACAAAAGTCGCATAGTGTGTATCCAGCTTTACTTTCCCTAAAAGCACCACCATCTATCCCTCACTAAACTCCCAACACAATGAAAATGGACTGTTGGGAAAGCAACCTTTTATAACGTCTGTGCTGCAACTTAGATCAGAACCATCATTGGCCAACCTATTGCACCTGACCATCGGTGTATGGCCAGCTTTGTTCTATAGACATTCAGACAAATATATATTTCCCATCTAAAGGGCGATCTGAGCTGTTCTTGTTGGTATAACATGGGAGCCCTCCATGATCACTTTCTCTACATCACCAGACACACAGATGTGATACATGTTCCTTGTAGAGAACCTTTAGGTTTTTAACATTTAATCATTAATTGCAATAATGAGCACTCCTGGTGCATACAAGTGCCTGTAATTAGTCAGTCATTAACCCCTACACAGCCTGATTGTTGCAGCTGATGTTTGAGTTTATAACATCATCTGCACTTGGAAGAGTCACACAATGTATTTATATGTTCCTGTTTAATGTTTGACTATTCATATCTGATTTGTATGGTGACCCACTGCTCTCAATTCCTGCCACACATATTCAGCACACATCTGACCACCGACCAGTTCATACTGGTGCAGTGTGAATCACATGCGATCTCTATGCGATGCGATCTTAGCCTCGGTTCACACTGATCCGATCTCAGATCGGATGTGATTCGCACCGCACTGCAGTGTGAGTCACATGTGATTTCTCTGCAATGCGATCTCAGCCATAGAGATAGTATGGCTGAGATTGCATCTCAATCGGATCAAGCTCGCACAGGACCCTTTTTGTTTGCAGGGTCAGAAATGCATTGCATGGTGGTTCAGACCATGCAATCCAATTCCTGTGCGAGTTTGCAGATCGCCCTGCGATATGCGAACTGAAAAGGGGGTGTTGTTAACAATGTACTGACACCTCCCTTCAGTTCGCATATGGCAATATGAACTGCTGCTGGGAGGCTAGCAATGCGGGAATCTGCAGTGGATTTGCCGGGTTCCCGCATAGCTGCAGTGTGAACCAAGCCTTAGTATGGCTGAAATTGCATCGCGTTCAGAATAAACTCGCACAGGACTCTTTTTTTTCCTCTGCAGCCGAATCGGATCGCATGGGTGTTCACACTAGGGTTGCCACATCATCCCTTTAATCCAGGACACATATGAATTACACAGGGTCTGAGGCTAATTTAATGCAGATGAGGCACCAAGTGAGTTTAATTACCACCTTAATCAACCACAGAACCTGTGTAATTCATGTGTGTCCTGGATTAAAGGGATGATGTGGCAACCCTAGTTCACACCCATGCGATTCGATTCCTGTGCGAGTTTGCAGTTCGCAGTGTGATATGCAAACTGATTTGGGGGTGTCATTAGCTTTCTATTGACACTCCCTGCAGTTTGCATATGGCAGCGCGAACTGCTGCCGGGAGACATGCGATGCGGAAACCCGCAGTGGATTTGCAGGGTTCCTGCGTCGCAGCAGTGTGAACCTTCCCGGTTCACATATGTGTGATGCAGGAATCGGCGTTATTATAGAGCAGGTTCCCGCATCGCATGCTTCCCGCAGACTGCCTTCTGCGAACTGCAGCGGGAATCATTACAAAGTTAGTGACATCCCCAGTTTTGTTCCCAGATCACAGTGCGAACTGCGAACTCGCACATGAATCGGATCGCATGGGGGAGAACACCCATGCGATGCAATGCCACTGCGGGAAAAAAAAGAGGTCCCTACACCTTTTTTTGTGCAAATCTAATGCGAGTTCAGCCATACAACTGTATGGCTGAACTCACATTGCTCAGAGATCACATGTGATCGGCACCTGCGATCTCTGAGATCGCACAAGTGTGAACCCAGGCTAAAAATCCTATTTTTCAAATGCCTGCATTTGTCTCCTGCAACTGTCCTGCAAGAGGGTATAACTGCCACTGATAGCGAAATATATATATATAAAATAAAAATAAAATATACTTTAAAAAAATAAAATTATGGTCACATCTGACCGTTTTCTATAACTATTTCTCCAGGTCTTTTAGGATATTGTATAGTCAGACTAGTTTAAACCATTTGTCTCCATATAGTATATCCAGCAGCTTATCCCTCCTATAGACTCTATACAACTCATACAGCCTCATGCTGTTCTACCATTCATCCTGTACATGTGTAATGTATGTTCCTGGTTAGGGAGCCTTTGTGCCAGCTTGTATTTATTACAAACTGGAATTATGTGGAGGAATTGCAGTAAATAGGTGTTTTTGTGCCTTATTTTTCCTATTATGTGAAATTAGCACTTTATTAGTACTGTCAGCTAAACCCTTTTAAAAGATAAATGGAATTCCACTGATTTCCTAAAGCTGAACTCCAGGCAAACAGCCAAGTACACAGATAAAACACATATAAGGCAGCTGATTTACTTGCAATAGGATTTGTATTTAAACCTATCTACTCCTAAAATTCACACAGTCCTGCCAGGCAGTACAGCCAGGTTAATGGCCTGACATTTCTTTACTGTAACTAAGCAATAAAGCTTGGTCATTCCCTGCCCCCTGTCTGTGATTGAACAGTGAGCAGACTGATCTCTTTGCTCCTTCTGTCAGCATAGGTACATGCATTACACCTGATCGGCTCAAGCTTTGCCTCTCCTAGTCTGAGATTTACTGCACATAGGACTATAATATAAAACAGATTCTGCTTTGTTTAATTTAAAATTGATTTTAATATTTTTAATTGACATTTCACTCTGATCTTCCACTGCCTGATGCTCCAGCAGTGGTCTCTCACATCCAATGAAAGGGCTATGGACTCTGCATCAGGGTTGGGTATAGGGGGTGCTGCGGTGGGCTTTGCCCCTTCAGATTTGAGTGGCGCCCTCCCAGGACCAGTGAGATTGGTGTCTGGGGGTAGAAAGCAGTGCACTGCTCCTATGCACCACACCATGCTATTTGTAGAGGTGGGGGGCTCTGTTGTGATGGTGAAACCACATGGAGATGTAGCGAACTAAGAGAGGAGAGGATGAAATGATAGTGTGTTAACATTATGCCCCCATGATTTTTTTTTTACTGCTCCCCCAGATTAGACAGGCTACATCCAGCCCTGCATCAGTCTTGAGGGCCCTAGACCTCCTCAAGTTTATTGCTGAGGTAGCATATAGGGTAATAAGCTACAGGCCCAGTGAAGTCCTATCCATAGTGAAGAAAAGCAGGCTAGATCCAGCCCTTCATCAGTCTTGATGATGTCAGAGGGCCCTAGACCTCCTCAAGTTTATTGCTGAGATAGTATAGGGCAGTGGTTCTCAACTCCGGTCCTCGGGACCCCCCAACAGGCCAGGTTTGCAGGATAACTGAAATACATCCCAGGTGATATCATTTGCTGCTCAGTGATTGCAGCATTCTAGTCTGCATCTCCCCAAGGTAATACTTAAAATCTGGCCTGTTGGTGGGTCCTGAGGACCGGAGTTGAGAACCACTGGTATAGGGTAATAAGCTAGAGGCCTAGTGAAATCCTATCCAAGTATCCATAGTGAAGAAAAGCAGGCTAGATCCATCTCTGCATCAGTCTTGAAGATGCCAGAGGGCCCTAGACCTCCTCAAGTTTATTGCTGAGGTATCATATGGGGTAATAAGCTAGAGGCCTAGTGAAGTCCTATCCAATCCATAGTTTAGGAAAGCAGGCTAGATCCATCCCTGCATCAGTCTTGAAGATGCCAGAGGGCCCTAGACCTCTTCAAGTTTATTGCTGAGGTACCATATGGGGTAATAAGCTAGAGGCCTAGTGAAGTCCTATCCATAGTGAAGAAAAGCAGGCTAGATCCATCCCTGCATCATTCTTGAAGATGCCAGAGGGCCCTAGACCTCCTCAAGTTTATTGATGAGGTACCATATGGGGTAATAAGCTACAGGCCTAATGAAGTCCTATCCATAGTGAAGAAAAGCAGGCTAGGTCCATCCCTTCATCCGTCTTGATGATGTCTGAGGACACTAGACCTCCTCAAGCTTATTGCTGAGGTATCATATGGGGTATTAAGCTAGATGCCTAATGACGTCCTATTCATAGTGAAGAAAATCATCCAGGGACAGGCACACCAAGAGAGAATGTGGCTCCAAGGGTTACGCTGGATACACACTATACAATTTTCTTTAGATTTTTTCCTTTAGAGTTACAAAAACCATATAAAATTAGGTCAAACCTAAACACTTTCAATTTGTACGCAATCGGGCAGGCCCTTGCACTACATAGTTGAAGGTAAATCTAAAGGAAATAGAACAACAAACGTTTATAGTGTGTATCCAGCTTAAAGCCCCGTACACACGATACAAAAATCGGAAGTAAAATTTCGTCCGGCGAATGATCTGCCAATTTTCGGATCGTTAGTATGGTGCTTTCGACGGCCGATTCATATTTTTCGTACGACAAAAGCTGGATGTGTAGACTATAAAATTTTTGTGGAATGTGAACACAATGCAAAAAATCTTAAAAGAAAGACTACCCATACTCAGAAACGAAAGAATACATACAAAACTATTCAACACATTACGTCATTTTCAAAGTTGAATTCTGTTGTACGAGGATTTTCGTATGGTGAATAACCTCTTCACTTTCGACATGAGACTAGCATGTAACAAAACACGGACGACCGTTCGTCCGAAAATCTGATCGTGTGCATGAGGCTTTGGCAACAAAAATCTCATTAGATCAGGTCCGCCCTTCAATTTTTCAGGTGGACCTGATTGGACCAGCCATTGCTCCCTATGGAGCAGACATGTGTCTGCTGACACTCGGTAGCATCCGATTTGATCTGGTCTACCAAAAACAGATGGATGGGGGGGGGGTCCATTCTCCATCTGTCGGGTGGATCAGTTCAGATCGGATGACAGTTGGATGCAAACAGACTGGCGGTCTGTTTCCATCTGACAGCAGGGCTTTGGCTCTGTCTACTCTGCCTAGCGGAGAAGACACGGACCTGTCCTCCACATGCTCAGCCTTAGTGAGACCCATCTGGTCTGGCTTACGGAAAAGCATTTTGTGAACTTACAGAGATTTGTCAATATGCCTCCAATGAACACTATATACTGTCTCCTATTATAACTTTTTTCCTAATTGCAGAGGTTATCAGGTTGAGTGCACAATTTGTCACACTTTTTTAGGAAAATATCTATGGCCTTGGAAGTTGTTGCCTACAGATGGCCTCCAACACCACACCTTTGCATATCTGTGATGGAGACTTTACAAGAATAGTTGATTTCATATGTATGGTATGGAGGAAAGATGGCAGCCTCCATTGGGTGATGTCAGGTTGCTGACTTGTCCATACTGGCTCAATGTTATACATGGAAGGGATTCATCATGAAAATTCCTAAAATAGTAAGATTAATAAAATAAACTTCCACTTTATCTTGTTATTATTACCCTGTAAGACTTTCCAGCAGCAATACACAGATATTTGGCAGCGTGGTCTCTGGTTCCACTCGTGCCATATCCAAACAAAAAGCACGCACAGTGCTAGGCAGACAAAACATGAAGATATTTTATTTATCGCAGTACTGGAGAGCAGGCTGAGACATCAAAAACTGGTTTAACCTTTTAGCATTCACACCGGAGCGACTTGTCATGTGATTTGATAGTTTAAAGTTGCATGACAAGTCGCACCCTATTTGTGCCTATGGAACCGTTCATACCAGTGCTACTCCGACTTGCACTGATTTGAAAAAAGTTCCTGCGCTATTTTTGGCGATTTTATGTGCAACTTGCATAGACATCTGTGCATGAAGTCTCACAAATGTCAGCAAGCCGCATGTGAAATTGCATTGACAGCTTTTTGAAATCGTGCTGAAGTAGTGAGATTTCAAATCCGCATTCAATGCGTCAAAGTAAATCTATGCTTCGCCTGGGGAGGGTAAAACAACAAGTTTACTTAGCTGCTCATACTCACCTTTCCTGCACTTGCACTGCAATATTCAGCCACTGGAGGTACAGAAATTATAAAAAAAAAAGCTATGAAAAACAAGGTTTTAAGGATTTATTACACTAGCTTCCCCTGAAGATCAGCGATGGAACGCAGAGGGTGAGGAGGTGTTCTGTTGCCTCCTCACTAACTGTTTTAATCCCAAACCCCTCACTTCTGTGTCGCAACCACCGAGCAGATCTGGCATGGCCCAATTCACTTAAATGGGTCACGTTTAGCAGGCGGTACTGCCCACCGAATGTGCTAAGGGAGATAGGTGTTGCTGTGACACAATGCAAAGCACCACAGCAGTGGCATGTGTATACCCATTACAGCTGCCTTTGCAGCTTAGGGGGTGGTTGGCCATTGTAAAAACGCAATTTAAACACTTGTTATTATCACCCCTGAACAGCAAGAGTAAACTAGGTCTTACTGAAAAAAAAATGGATGCCTTCAGCTTGCAAAGACTACACTGTAGTGTGAGGCTATAGCATACGTACCACACCCCTAAACTCTTCATTCTGTACATAGCGTATCCCTAAACCCTGCACTCTGTACACAGTGCACCCTTAAACCCTGCACTCTGTACTTAGCGCATCTCTGAACCCTGCATTCTGTACATAGCGCACCTCTGAACCCTGCATTCCGTACATAGCTCACCCCTGAACCCTGCATTCTGTACATAGTGCACCTCTGAACCCTGAATTCTGTATATAGCGCACCTCTGAACCCTGCATTCTGTACACAGCGTACCCCTGAACCCTACATTCTGTACATAGAAAACCCCTGAACCCTACATTCTGTACATAGCGCACCCCTGAACCCTACATTCTGTACATAGCACACCTCTGAACCCTGCACTCTGTATATAGCATACCTCTGAACCCTGCATTCTGTACAAAGCGCACCTCTAAACCCTGCATTCTGTACATAGCACACCTCTGAACCCTGCATTCTGTACATAGCGCACCTCTGAACCCTGCATTCTGTACATAGCGCATCTCTGAACCCTGCACTCTGTACTTAGCACATCTCTGAATCCTGCTTTCTGTACTTAGCGCACCTCTGAACCCTGCGCTCTGTACTTAGCATATCACTGAAACCCTGCATTCTGTACATAGCACACACCTGAACCCTGCACTCTGTACACAGCGAACCTCTAAACAATGCATTCTGTACATAGCGCACCTCTGAACCCTGCATTCTGTACATAGCGCACCTCTGAACCCTGCACTCTGTACTTAGCATATCTCTGAACCCTGCATTCTGTACATAGTGCACCTCTGAACCCTGCACTCCGTACATGGCACACATCTGAACCCTGCATTCTGTACATAACGCACCTCTGAACCCTGCATTCTGTACATGGCGCACCTCTGAACCCTGCATTCTGTACATGGCGCACCTCTGAACCCTGTATTCTGTACATGGCGCACCTCTGAACCCTGCATTCTGTACATGGCGCATCCCTGAACCCTGCATTCTGTGCATTGAAAGCCCCTGAACCCTACATTTTGTACATAGCGCACCTCTGAACCCTGCACTCTATACATAGTGCACCCCTGAACCCTGCACTCTGTACATAGCATACCTCTGAACCCTGCATTCTGTACAAAGCGCACCTCTAAACCCTGCACTCTGTACTTAGCATACCTCTGGACCCTGCATTCTGTACAAAGCGCACCTCTGAAGCCTGCATTCTGTACATAGCACACATCTGAACCCTGCACTCTGTACACAGCAAACCTCTAAACCCTGCATTCTGTACCTAGCGCACCTCTGAACCCTGCATTCTGTACAAAGCGCACCTCTAAACCCTGCATTATGTACATAGCGCATCTATGAACCCTGCACTCTGTACTTAGCATATCTCTGAACCCGGCATTCTGTACATAGCGCACCTCTGAACCATGCATTCTATACATAGCACACCTCTAAACCCTGCACTCTGTACTTAGCATATCTCTGAACCCTGCATTCTGTACATAGCGCACCTCTGAACCCTGCATTCTGTAAATAGCGCACCCCTGAACCCTGCTTTCTGTACATAGTGTACCTCTGAACCCTGTGTTCTGTACATAGCGTACCTCTGAACCCTGCACACTGTACTTAGCATATCTCTGAACCCTGCATTATGTACATAGCGCACCTCTGAACCCTGCACTCTGTACATAGCACACTTCTGAACCCTGCATTCTGTGCATAGAGCATCCCTGAACCCTGAATTCTGTACATAGCACACCTCTGAACCCTGCACTCTGTACTTAGCATATATCTAAACCCTGCAATCTGTACATAGCACACCTCTGAACCCTGCACTCTGTACTTAGCATATCTCTGAACCCTGCATTATGTACATAGCACATCTCTGAGCCCTGCACTCTGTACATAGTGCACCTCTGAACCCTGCATTCTGTACATAGCGCATCCCTAAACCCTGCATTCTGTACATAGTGCATCTGTGAACTCTGCATTTGTACATAGCACACCTCAGAACAGTGCACTCTGTACATAGCACACCTCTGAACCCTGCACTCTGTACACAGCGAACCTCTGAACCCTGCATTCTGTACATAGTGCACCTCTGAACCCTGCATTCTGTACATAGCGCACCCCTGAACCCTGCATTCTGTACATAGCGCACCTCTGAACCCTGCACTCTGTACTTAGCATATCTCTGAACCCTGCATTCTGTACATAGTGCACCTCTGAACCCTGCACTCCGTACATAGCACACATCTGAACCCTGCCATTAGTTGTAATTGTAGCTGTAATTATTCCTGGAACTATATGAACTTTCAGTTAAAGGCAGAGATACATTCTACAAAATTGTGTTCTTAACTTTTAATTCAGCAACATAATCACTTTCATTTTTCTCTGTCTGTAATTGAAAACCAATATGGTTATGTGCAAAATCAAAATAGAGAGGTTGCCTGTGACTCATTCAGCTGTGAGTATGCTGTTGATAGACTTTAAGCCTAGGTTCACATTGGTGCGATTTGGCATGCAATTTGACATGTCAAATCGGATGCCAAATAGGCGGCAATTGCGGGCAATGGCACCATCCGAATTCAAACGATTTCATTGCCCCTGTCAGACTGAACCAGGTTGAATATCAAGAGATCGAATTACAGATTGTTCACAGCATAGTAGTAAATAATGCCATCCATAATAGGGTTGCCACCTCATCCCCAAACCTGAACACATATGAATTACACAGGTACAGCAGGGACCGGGCAAATTTTAAACCATGTAAGGGCAGGAAGGTTGTACAAATGTCGATCACTGTTCGATTTTCCCCACTCGATCAGTGCCAGTCCTGATCAGTGTATTCTGATGGCGGGGAAGTCTCCCCCCTGTCAGAATGCAATAGCTCAGAGGTAGGATTCCCCCATCCACCTCACAGTGTTTGGTGGGGTGATCAAGTAATTTTTATTTTTTTCCGTTCAACCTGCTGGTTAAATTTAAAAAAAAACCTCATCTATGGGCCTCCTAAAGCCTCGTACACAAGGTTCGACGGTCGTATGACCGAACGGACCATATCGTATGTTGGCTGTTGTATCTAGCATAATGACTGCACTACACGATCGTACGACCAAAGAAAGAAAGTTCAGGTGCATGTAATTAGCATCCAGCCGTTCCTGACTTCTGAGCATGCGTGTTTTGCACAATACAACTTGTTGGACCAACATCTCTGTACACATGATACAACGGTCGTATGACCGCTTGTTGGTACTACCAAATTTTCTAGTTTGCTCATACAACTCCCGTTGTACGACCATCGTACGTCGGCTGTTCTAATCGCGTGTACTAACGATTGATTTTGCATACAATGGTCATTCGTACGACCTGTTGTATACGATCGTCGACGCGTGTGTACGAGGCTTAATTCAAAGTGGTGGTAAATAGACTGAATTGCGCCACGAATGGTAATTATGTAATTATGTATTCTGTATTTTATACAGTATCTCACAAAGGTGAGTACACCCCTCACATTTTTTTAAATATTTTATTATATCTTTTCGTGTGACAACACTGAAGAAATTACACTTTGCTACAATGTAAAGTAGTGAGTGTACAGCTTGTATAACAGTGTAAATTTGCTGTCCCCTCAAAATAACTCACACAGCCATTCATGTCTAAACTGCTGGCAACAAAAGTGAGTACACCCTAAGTGAAAATGTCCAAATTGTCAATATTTTGTGTGGCACACCATTACTTTCCAGCATTCCCTAAACCCTCTTGGGCATGGCGTTCACCAGAGCTTCACAGGTTGCCACTGGAGTCCTCTGCCACTCCTCCATGACGACATCACAGAGCTGGTAGATTTTAGAGACCTTGCACTCCTCCACTTTCTGTTTGAGGATGCCCCACAGATGCTCAATAGGGTTTAGGTCTGAAGACATGCTGGGCCAGTCCATCACCTTTACCTTCAGCTTCTTTAGCTAGGCAGTGGTTGTCTTGGAGGTGTGTTTGGGGTCGTTATCATGTTAGAATACTGCCCTGTGGCCCAGTCTCCAAAGGGAGGGGATCATACTCTGCTTCAGTATGTCACAGTATATGTTGCATTCACATGGTTCCCTCAATGAACGGTAGCTCCTTAGTGCCGGTAGCACTCATGCAACCCCAGACCATGACACTGCCACCACCATGCTTGACTGTAGGCAAGACACACTTGTCTTTATACTCCTCACTTGGTTGCTGCCACATACGCTTGACACCACCAAATACGTTTATCTTGGTCTCATCAGACCACAGGACATGGCTCCAGTTATCCATTTCCTTAGTCTGTTTGTCTTTAGCAAACTGTTTGCAGGCATTTTGTGCATCATCTTTAGAAGTGGCTTCCTTCTGGGACGACAGCCATGAAGACCAATTTGATGCAGTGTGCGGCGTATGGTCTGAGCACTGACAGGCTGACCCCCCACCCCTTTAACCTCTGCAGCAATGTTGGCAGCACTCATACATCTATTTCCAAAAGACAACCTCAGGATATGACACTGAGCATGTGCATTTAACTTCTTTGGTCGACCATGGCGAGGAATGTTCCAAGTAAAACCTGTCCTGTTAAACCACTCAGTTTCAGGGTCTTGGCAATTTTCTTATAGCCTAGGCCAATGTTTCTCAACCCCAGTCCTCAAGATCATGTTTTCAGGATTTCCCTCAGATGAGACAGGTGTGGTAATTACTAAGGCAGTGAAACTGATCAAATCATCTGTGCAAAATAATGGAAATCTTAAAAAACATGACCTGTTGGTGCGCCCTGAGGACTGGAGTTGAGAAACACTGGCCTAGGCCATCTTTATGTAGAGCAACAATTCTTTTTCACATCCTCAGAGAGTTCTTTGCCATGAGGTGAATTGTTGAACTTCCAGCGACCAGTATGAAAGAGTGAGAGCAATAACACCAAATTTAACACACCTGCTCCCAATTCACACTTGAAACCTTGTAACACTAACAAGTCACATGACACCGGGGAGGGAAAATGGCTAATTGAGATCAATTTGGACATTTTCCCTTAGGGGTATACTCACATTTGTTGTCAGTGGTTTAGACATTAATGGCTGTGTGTTGAGTTATTTTGAGGGGACAGCAAATTTACACTGTTATACAAGCTGTACACTCACTACATTACATTGTAGTAAAGTGTCATTTCTTCAGTGTTGTCACATGAAAAGATAGAGTAAAATATTTACAAAAATGTGAGGGGTGTATTCACTTTTGTGAGATACTGCATTTACCTGATATTTTTTACATTTTTTTTATTCCATAGCATGATTAGAAAATATACACAAAACACTATCCCTGGAATTCATAAATACTGGTGCAGACAGATTTTGTGGAAGTGTCATTATTTATTTATTGAAGGTACTTATATAGCAGGGATATGCAATTAGCGGACCTCCAGATGTTGCAGAACTACAAATCCCATGAGGCATAGCAAGACTCTTGACAGCCACAAGCATGACACCCAGAGGCAGAGGCATGATGGGACTTGTAGTTTTGTAACAGCTGGAGGTCCGCTAATTGCATACCTTTGTTATATAACATCATCGATTTATGCAGGGCTTTACATATACATTGTACATTCACATCAGTCCCTGCGCTCAAGGAGCTTACAACCTAAGGTCCCTAACTCACATTCATACTAGGGTCAGTTAACCTACTGGTGTGTCTCTGGAGTGTGGGAGGAAACCCACGCAGGCACAAGGAGAACATGCAAACTCCAGGCAGGTAGTGTCGTGCTTGAGATTCAAACCGACAACCCTATCGCTGCTAGTCACAAAAGTTAACCACTTTGGCACTGTGCTGTGTATAGAACCTGCTCTTGATCTTGGCACAATGGTTTTTAAATCATTGCACTCATCTCTGCAAAGAAGAACTGGTAATCTAAACTTGCTGTTGGAGAAACATTCTCAAGGTAACTCATTTAATGAAGATTTATCAAATTACAGTACCCAAGCCATTAAAATATTTCTATTATTGCAATGTGGGTGAAGTAGTTGTGCATGGAAAAAAATTGCAATCAAAAATGAAAAAAAAAAAAAGTGGCATAGTGGTTAAGGCTGCTGCCACACATTGTAAGCTTCATGAGTTTGATCCTGTAGTAGTTTTTGACTTGACTGTTTGTTTGTTTGTTTGTTTGTTTGTTTTTTTTCAATATTGCATGACTAGGGTATAAAAGATGCTTTGTTCTCCTGATCGCTGGACCACCACCCCACCACTAACCTTTTCTTAAGAAAAGACACATAAAACCCAAGATGGAGTTTAATGGCCGTAGCAGCCTTTTATTAACAACATTAAAAATAACATATCAACGTATAAACATATGTACCTATAAACATATGCAACATATGAACATCCAGAACAGTCTGACAAATAGGAGTAACAAGGTCCTTATGGGCATCTACTTCTAGCACCTGCGTAACCACTGTAAATGTTTAGGCCTCCAGCCACAAGAAACACCGACTCGGAGACAACTACTCGCAGATACCACCAACCATAATAATGGGAGCCGTACCGAAGATGGGTCCCAACCATAATAATGGGAGCCGTACCGAAGACGGGTCCCAACCATAATAATGGGAGCCGTACCGAGGACGGGTCCCAACAATACTAATGGGAGCCACACCGAGGACGGGTCCCAACCATAATAATGGGAGCCGTACCAAAGACGGGTCCCAACCATAATATTGGGGGCCGTACCGAAGATGGGTCCCAACCATACTAATGGGAGCCGCACCGAGGACGGGTCCCAACCATACTAATGGGGGCCACACCAACGACGGGTCCCAACAATACTAATGGGAGCCGCACCGAGGACGCATCACAATCATACTAATGGGAGCCGCACCAAGGACGGGTCCTAACCATAATAATGGAAGCCGCACTGAGGACGGATCCCAACCATAATAATGGGAGCTGCCCCGAGGACGGGTTCCAACCATAATAATGGGAGCCGTACCGAGGAGGGGTCCCTACAAATGTACATATGAACATCCAGAACAGTCTGACAAATAGGAGTAACAAGGTCCTTATGGGCATCTACTTCTAGTACCTGCGTAACCACTGTAAATGTTTAGGCGTCCAGCCACAACAAACACCGACTCGGAGACAACTACTCGCAGATACCACCAACCATAATAATGGGAGCCGTACCGAAGACCGGTCCCAACCATAATAATGGGAGCCATACCAAGGATGGGTCCCAACCATACTAATGGGAGCCACACCAAGGACGGGTCCCAACCATAATAATGGGAGCCGTACCGAAAATGGGTCCCAACCATAATAATGGGAGCCGTACCGAGGACGGGTCCCAACAATACTAATGGGAGCCACACCGAGGACGGGTCCCAACCATAATAATGGGAGCCGTACCGAAGACGGGTCCCAACCATAATATTGGGGGCCGTACCGAAGATGGGTCCCAACCATACTAATGGGAGCCGCACCGAGGACGGGTCCCAACCATACTAATGGGAGCCACACCAACGACGGGTCCCAACCATACTAATGGGAGCCTCACCGAGGACGCGTCACAATCATACTAATGGGAGCCGCACCAAGGACGGGTCCTAACCATAATAATGGAAGCCGCACCGAGGACGGGTCCCAACCATAATAATGGGAGCTGCCCCGAAGACGGGTTCCAACCATAATAATGGGAGCCGTACCGAGGAGGGGTCCCTACAAATGTACATATTTTTCCATAATCAAACCCATAAAAGGACCTTGTACCCTGACAACTGCCACGACAATGCCCCCAGAACACATTCCACCTCAGACCCAAACCACTGAACATAGTAAGGGCGGGTGGGTGGGCAGTTGTCTCAAGCATGCTTTCCTCTGACTGAAGACCTGAGACCCTCCCACAGATCTTCCATTTCAGCAGCCCCACTTGCTACCGCCCACTGCACCAATCATATAAGTGCTATTTTAATAATACTAAACTGCCCAGAAACACCTTCCACCAAACACCAAACCCCTTTTAGCCCTGTCATGCCGGCCCTGTTCATTCTTTTTCTATTCTGACTCAGGGCCTTTCTTTTTGTCTAACCCTGGAAATACAATAGGAGTTTTAACATCAAATAACAGTATTTGTTGGAAAATGAAAGGTTTAGCAGTCTTGGACCTACAGGCATGCATACTGGAGATAGAAAGCCTAGCCATTACCCTAAACTAGCAATTCTTTACAGCTGCTGATTACTTTTACAATGAAAGCTCTAGGGCTTCATTCACACATGCATCCAGGAGGCAGTTAAAGCGGAGATCCACTTAAAAGTGGAACTGCCCTTTTAAGTTCTGGTGACCCCCTGACATGCCACAATTGGCATGTAATGTATTTGGTGGGGGAGTGGGTACCTAGTTTTCAGAGGTTCCCAGCTCCCACTTCCGGCCCAGGTGCAGCGGCACTCACCTCTCCCCCATCCCTTCCTGCAATCTTCTGGGGCACGTCATAGGTCCCAGAAGGTTGCCCGGCTGTTCAGATTGCACCTGAAGCCACAGCTGCACGCCCACAGTTGCAATGGCGGCACTGCAGAGAGGAGAGGTATCAGGTGGCCGCGTCGCTGGACTGTGGGACAAGTGAGTGTTTGTTTATTAAAAGTCAGCAGCAACACTTTTTGTAGCTGCTGACTTTTAAATGGGTGGAACTCCGCTTTAAGCAGCAGTTTTATCACCTCTCCCACCAAATGTATTTATTAAAGGTACTTACAGTGCATCCGGAAAGTATTCACAGCGCTTCACTTTTTCCACATTTTGTTATGTTACAGCCTTACTCCCAAATGGATTACATTAATTATTTTCCTTATAATTCTACAAACACCACCCCATAATGATAACGTGAAAGAAGTTTGTTTGAAATCTTTGCAAATTTATTAAAAATAAACAACGAAAAAAATCTGTCCAATGAGATGAGAGAGCCGATGCACTTGTGCACATCGCTGGATCGGATGGTAAGAAAAAGGGGGGGGGTCTAGGGGGCAGCTGCAACACAGAAGGTTTGCTGCTGGCTACATCCCAATCTCGCGCGTGCACAGTATACATTGGGCTTAATTCCAGTTGTTCCGATCTTGTTGCCATAACAACGGGGGGCGTCAGAGGAAGTGCCTGCCCCATTGTTATGGCAACAGATAATCGTCTTCGCTTCATCGCGTCATTTGCTGTTTAGAAATAAAAAAAAAAGGTAATCCTGCAGCGATGCCTACTGCATCCTGGGAATGATGATAAACATTTCCCAGGAGCCATGGCGCCGCAGGATATGACGTACATTGCAGCGGAGCCAAAGAGGCAGATTACACAGGACACCCTAGCAACAGGGTGTAACAAAGTAAGCAAAAAAAAAAATGAATGCTGCTGTTGTACTTGCAGCCAGCGACTGATTCATACAGTTGTGCTCATAAGTTTACATACCCTGGCAGAATTTATGATTTCTTGGCCATTTTTCAGAGAATATGAATGATAACATAAAAACATTTCTTTCACTCATGGTTAGTGTTTGACTGAAGCCATTTATTATCAATCAACTGTGTTTACTTTTTTTAAATCATAATGACAACAGAAACTCCCCAAATGACCCTGATCAAAAGTTTAAATACCCTGGTGATTTTGGCCTGATAACATGCACACAAGTTGACACAAAGGGGTTTGAATGGCTATTAAGGCTGGGTTCACATTAGTCCGATTCTCGGACCTACATGAGGAGCACAAGTTGCATTACGTCACAAAAACAATGATTCCCTATGAGAGCCGTCTTAACTGCTCCAACATGTGTTTTTCAAAGTCGGACCGACTTTGAAAAAGGTTCCTGTACTACTTTTGTTCCGACTTTGATCCTACTTCAACTCATTGAAAGGCATTGAAGTCGGATCAAAGTCTTCACTGATCCTACTTTGGCATGCGACTTGTGCTCTGGGGATCTTGAAGGGGAACTCCACACCATATTTTTTTTAAAAAAACTGGCATGGGGTCCCCCTCCAGGAGCATACCAGGCCCTTTTGTCTGGTACAGACTTTAAGGGGAACCCCATGCCGAAAAAACAGCGTGGGGTCCCCCCAAAATTCATACCAGACCCTTATCCGAGTACGCAGCCCGGCAGGCCAGGAAAGGGGGTGGGGACGAGTGAGCGCCCCCCCCCCTCCTGGACCATACCAGGCCACGTGCCCTCAACATGGGGAGTATGGGTGCTTTGGGGCAGGGGGGCTCTGCGCCCCCCACCCCAAAGCACCTTGTCCCCATGTTGATGAGGACAAGGGCCTTTTCCCGACAACCCTGGCCGGTGGTTGTCGGCGTCTGCGGGCGGGGACTTATCGGAATCTGGAAGCCCCCTTTAACAAGGGGGCCCCCAGATGCCAGCCCCCCACCCTATGTAAATGAGTATGGGGTACATCGTATGTGACCTCATATGGGGCAGGGCCTCCGGGTGATGTCATCTGGTGGCCACACCCCATGCCAATATAAGGCACAGCACAGAGCGGAGAGGGCATTCGTGAAGGAGATCCCGTCGTGTCAACATGGGAAGAAGAAGAAGGAGAAGAAGAGAGGAAGAATAGAGGGAAGGGGACAGCGAAGAAGACCAGCAAAAGAGCAGAAGACGCCGCAGAGAAGGAGAAGACCCCTCAGAAGATGAAAGACCCCGCAAAAGAGCCGAAGAAAGAAGAGCCAGAGGGGGGAGAAGACTGCCGGAGCTGATTTAATAAAAGATTTTAAAAAGCTGTGTGTTTTTTTTTTGTACATATTTCTTTCCAGGTAAATGGGTAGGGGTACGATGTACCCCATACTCATTTACATAGGGTGGGGGGCTGGCATCTGGGGGCCCCCTTGTTAAAGGGGGCTTCCAGATTCCGATAAGTCCCCGCCCGCAGACGCCGACAACCACCGGCCAGGGTTGTCGGGAAAAGGCCCTTGTCCTCATCAAAATGGGGACAAGGTGTTTTGGGGTGGGGGGGCGCAGAGCCCCCCTGCCCCAAAGCACCCATACTCCCCATGTTGAGGTTATGCAGCCTGGTATGGTCCAGGAGGGGGGGCGCTCGCTCGTCCCCACCCCCTTTCCTGGCCTGCCGGGCTGCGTGCTCGGATAAGGGTCTGGTATGGATTTTGGGGAGGACCCCACGCTGTTTTTTCGGCATGGGGTTCCCCTTAAAATCTGTACCAGACTAAAGGGCCTGGTATGCTCCTGGAGGGGGACCCCATGCCAGTTTTTTTTAAAAAAATATGGTGTGGAGTTCCCCTTCAAGATTCCCCAGAGCACAAGTCGCATGCCAAAGTCGGATCAGTGAAGACTTTGATCCGACTTCAATGCGTTTCAATGGGCTAAAGTAGGATCAAAGTCGGACAAAAGTAGTACAGGAACCTTTTTCAAAGTCGGTCCGACTTTGAAAAACACATGTCGGAGCAGTTAAGACGGCTCTCATAGGGAATCATTGTTTTTGTGACGTAATGCGACTTGTGCTCTTCATGTCTGTCCGAGAATCAGACTAGTGTGAACCCAGCCTAAAAGGTCAATGAGTTTCTGGACTCCTGACAGACCCTTGCATCTTTTCATCCAGTGCTGTGCACTGACGTTTCTGGATTCTGAGTCATGGGGAAAGCAAACAAATTGTCAAAGGATCTGCAGGAAAAGGTAGTTGGACTGTAAAAAACAGGAAAGGGATATAAAAACATATCTAAGGAATTGAGAATGCCAATCAGCAGTGTTCAAACTCTTATCAAGAGGTGGAAAATGAGTGGTTCTGTTTAGGGTTGTCCCGATACCACTTTTT
>BLSH010115208.1:875638-888548 GCA_018402905.1 Glandirana rugosa
AGGGTATATGTCAGGAAGTGGGTGTCAACTAGGTCTCCTTCCGTTTTTTTGGGGTCGTTTCGCACTAGGTTAAACGATATTGCCCCCTTTTTTAAGGAAGGACTAAGGGGCTCTCCGTTAGCCTAAGTGGGACCTAGTTGAAATGGATTTTTACAATCATGGGTCAATATAATAAATGTAATTCCTTTCTTAGGTCCGGAAAAAATTTCGTTAGTTGGCACGACCGGTTTTGGTGGAGACCTCCCTCAGATAAGGTGTAAAAGTGTCGAGAATGACACTTCTTTGGAAAGGCATAAACTTCTACTTTAGAAAAAAGGAGATCTGCACCGATTGCCTCTCGGGGAATCAGGAAGGAATTTTTTCCCCCGTTATAGCAAATTGGATCACGCTTTGCTGGGGTTTTTTTGCCTTCCTCTGGATCAACTGTGGGTGAAGGACTGTATATGGGATTATTTGGTTTTATATATATATATATATATACTTTTATTTTGAACTAGATGGACTTGTGTCTTTTTTCAACCTGACTAACTATGTAACTATATATATATATATATATATATATATATACAGTATCTCACAAAAGTGAGTACACCCCTCACATTTTTGTAAATATTTTATTCTTTTTTTTCATGTGACGACACTGAAGAAATGGCACGTTGCTACAATGTAAAGTAGTGAGTGTACAGCTTGTATAATAGTGTAAATTTGCTGTCCCCTCAATATAACTCAACACACAGCCATTGATTTCTAAACCACTGGCAACAAAAGTGAGTACACCCCTAAGTGAAAATGTCCAAATTGGGCCTAAAGTGTCAATATTTTGTGTGGCCACCATTATTGTCCAGCATAGCCTTAACCCTCTTGGGCATGAAGTTCACCAGAGCTTCACAGGTTGCCACTGGAGTCCTCTTCCACTCCTCCATGACGACATCGCGGAGCTGGTGGATGTTAGAGACCTTGTGCTCCTCCACCTTCCATTTGAGGATATCCCACAGATGCTCAATAGGGTTTAGGTCTGGAGACATGCTTGGCCAGTCCATCAGCTTTACCCTCAGCTTCAGCTGTCCAATTTGGACATTTTCACTTAGGGGTGTACTCACTTTTGTTTGCAGCGGATTAGACATTAATGGCTGTGTGTTGAGTTATTTTGAGGGGACAGCAAATTCACACTGTTATACAAGCTGTACACTCACTACTTTACATTGTAGCAAAGTGTCATTTCTTCAGTGTATCACATGGAATATATAATAAAATATTTACAAAAATGTGAGGGGTGTACTCACTTTCGTGAGATACTGTATATATGGCTATGAAAAGCAACATGTCATCATGAACAGTCTACAGCCGAAATGTTGAAAATTCTAATAAGTAATATATCCAAAAAACAGTCCCCTTAAAATACATTCCAAAACTTCCCAGCAAACTTTAAGATTTCATGGATTCAGCACATATAACTTTATTTTGATCCTAATTGCTTAATTTCAGTGACTCTTAAAGTATTTATAATTTCACCCTTTCCCCTTTTACCAAAACCCATTATCAAACTTTATTATTTATGTCATTATTCTTTAACACTTAAGGAAACTTTTGTAAATATGTATTAGACTTAATGTTAAACATTTCTCCCATAAGCAACAGGGGCTTAGCAACCTTTAGGCCTCATACACACGGACGTTTTTGACGCCGGCGTTTTCTGGCGTTTTTTGCAGCTCTCCATGTTAGTCAATGGCCCCATAAAAACTTCAGCATTTTTGAGCTGTAGATGACGTCGGCGTTAGTGAGCTGAAACTAGAACCCACAGCCATTGCGTTCTGAGGCTGTAACGTTTTGGCATTTTTTGACGCCGACGCCACAATATGCCAACAAACGCCAACTATTATTATACTGGCGTTTTCCGGAGTTTTTTGACGCCGACGTTTTTAGGTTGAAAAATAGCATAGGGATGATTTTTTTTAAAAAACGCCTATTGACGCAGACGCTCACTAACGCTGAAAAACGCCGACTTTTTTTCCTTGACGTCGGGCCCGACGTTTTGTTTATTTTTTTAGAAACGTCCGTGTGTATGAGGCCTAACTCTCAAAGTAAAGGAACACAATATTCCATAGGATAAAAATTTTGTTTGTGTACATCTCAAGGCATGAACAGAAAACCTTTGCCTTAAATATTTTATTTTTCAACTCATAAACCTTATGTAACTCAAATTTCCCCTGACATAATAAACACATTTCATTGGCCATCCTCTCACTTCATCCAAAAACAGAATATTTTCATATATTCCCCTTAAACACCTATTTTCCCATATTCCCATATACATATTATTAAAAATATCTTGTGTTAATGCATGGCATACACAATATACTGTTACTTCCCCTTTTCCTCAACCACCTCTTTTTGGCAAAATCCATTTCCACTTACTTTTTTTTTTTTTTTTTAGCAAGAATTAACCACTTCTCGTTGGGCGGATGTCATATGAAGTCGCTACCTTTGAGAAGTGATATCATATTGTTTGTTAGAGCCTGCGATTCTGAACAACATAAAAGTGGTCTTAGTGGCGGATTCGCAGCAAGATCACTTTTATCAGTGGCGGGAGAGGTGCCCCCCCCTCCCGCCGCTTTCCCATCATCTCCGCCGCTTACCGGACCCGGAGATGATCAGATCTGTCCCCCCCCCCCCCCAGTGTCCGAAAGCCGAGTGAGCAGCTGAAGCCGCTCACTCGGCTCCGTAGTACGGCAGGGCGGGAATGACGTCAGAAGTCACGTCCACCCAACGGTCTTAAAGGGCCCATTTTTTTTTTTGGGCTGTCATTTTTTTCAGATTTTTTTTTTCTTTTTTGCATTTTAGTGTAAATATGAGATGTGAGGACTTTTTGGCCCCGGATCTCATATTTAAGAGGACTTGTCATGCTTTTTTCTGTTACAAGGAATGTTTACATTTCTTGTAATAGGAATAAAAGTGATCATTTTTTTTTTAAAAGAACAGTGTAAAAATAAAAAGTAAAAAGTAAAATAAATAATTAAAAAAAACAAAAAAATTTAAAGCGCCCCGTCCCCGCGAGCTCGCGTGCAAAAGCGAACGCATACGTAAGTCCCGCCCACATATGAAAACGGTGTGCAAACCACACATGTGAGGTATCGCCGCGATCGTTAGAGCAAGAGTAACAATTCTATCACTAGACCTCCTCTGTAGCTCAAAACTGCTAACCTGTAGCATTTTTTAAACGTCGCCAATGGAGATTTTTAAGCTGCAAAGTTTGTCGCCATTCTGCGAGCGTACGCAATTTTGAAGCATGACATGTTGGGTATCATTTTACTTGCCGTAACATTATCTTTCACAATATGGAAAAATATTGGCCTAACTTTACTGTTTTTTTTTATTTTTTAACAAAAAAACCTGAATTTATTAAAAAAAAAGCACACTTGGAAGACCGCTGCACAAATACGGTGTGACATAAAGTTTTGCAATGACTGCCATTTTATTCTCTAGGGTGTTAGAAAAAATATATATATAATGTTTGTGGGTTCTAAGTAATTTTATAGCAAAAAAAAATGATTTTAACCTGTAAACAATGAACCCAAAAAACAGGCCCCTGACTGAAGTGGTTAATATTTCTAAACTGGTATATGTCAAATGCTAAACCAAGCTCCTGACCCAAAAGTAAAAATCAAACATTTTTAACCACTTCCCGACCGCTGTATGCAAAATGACGGCCAGGAAGTGGCTCAGTTATCCTGACTGGATGTCATTGCGGCGATCAGTGGTGTGGGAGGTCAGTCTGACCCCCCGCAATACCGATCTCGGTAAAGCGCTTCGATCCGAAGCACTTTACCATGTGACCAGCCGTGACCAATCACGGTTGGTCACAGTGTAATACAGGAAAGCCGTTTATCGGCTTTCCTGTACTCAGGTCTGCAGACCTGAGGAGGGGAGAGCCGATCGGCTGCATCTCTGACAGGGAGGGTTTGTGCTGATGATTTATCAGCACAGCCCTCCCTCGGATCGCCAGGGAGCCTGCCCAGGGACCACCAGGGATGTGCCCACCCAGGACCACCAGGGAGCCGACCAGGGACCACCAGGGAGCCGATCTGGACCACCAGGGAGACCCCCCTAGACCACCAGGTAAGTGACATACTGCCCAATGTGGATGGCACTCAGTGCCACCTTCAGATGCCACCCTAGACCACCAGGGAATGAGCCCCTATCAATGTATATGCCCACCAGTGCCCACATCAGTGCCCACCAGTGCCCCTATCAATGCATACCAGTGCCCACCATTGCCACCTACCAGTGCCCACCTATCAGTGCCCAGTGCCGCCTATGAGTGCCAATCAGTGCTGTCTATTAGTGCCCATCAGTGCCGCTTAGCAGTGTCCGTCAGTGCTGCATATCAGTGCTGTATATCAGTGCCACCTCTCAGTACCCGTCAGTGCTGCTTATCAGTGCCGCCTAACAGTGCTAATCATCGCTGCATATAAGTGCCTCATCATCAGTGCCACCTCATCAGTGCTGCCTCATAAGTGCCAATCAGTACTGCCACATCAGTGCCCATCAGTGTAGCCTCATCAGTGCCCAACAGTGATGGAGAAAATGTACTTATTTACAAAGTTTTGTGACTAAAATAGAGATTTTTTTTTTTTTCAAAAATTTTCGGTCTTTTTTTATTTGTAGCGCAAAAATTAAAAACCGCAGGGGTGATCAAATACCACCAAAAGAAAGCTCTATTTGTGGGAACAAAATGATAAAAAAACTGTTTGGGTGCAGCGTCGCACGACCGCGCAATTGTCATTCAAAGCGCAACAGCACTGAAAACTGAAAATTGGTCTGGTAGTAAAGTGTTCTAAGTGCATAGTATTGAAGTGGTTAAAATCCCAAATCATTATTATTATTATTATAACTATTGCAAACAAATAATTTCTCTTACTTAAACATTTACTCTCCCCCTCCAGCATATCTAGAATACTGAATATGGAGTGTAAATATACCAATATTTATTCCAGATTGATACATATGACAATGAAGGGCACTTTTAGGGAAAGAACATTAATTTAACACAATTACCCTTATATGTTTAGACAAACTGCAAAACTTCATGAGAAAAAATGCACACATAAAATAATTCATAAGAATCGACCTAACTGCTATCAACTAGTTTTAATTATTCAACCTCTAATATTGAATACACAATACAAAAATGGTAATATTATATGCGACCAAATTAAGTGCTATTCATTAAATAAAAACATTTCAGTAAGGCATTATTCAAATATTCAAGGCTGCTTTTGAAATTCTGTGATTTCAAAATAGCTTAACCATAAACTTCCACAATTTCACCAACCAGCTTTAAAGCGGTAGTAAACCTGCCTGATGATAAAAAAAAAAAAATCCTGCAAGACAATAGCATAATATGTTAGTCTGCATCGCAGACTAACATATTATGAAATACTTACCTTATAACGAGGCCCCCGATGGCCGAGTCGGTCAGCGCTAAGGACACTGACATGATGGTCCTCTTCTTTCTTCCGGGTACGCGGCTCCGGCGCTGTGAGTGGCCGGAGCCGCATGACGTCACTAACGCGCATACGTGCGGGATCTCTTCATTCCGGCAGCCAGCTCTGATTTTCTGGCAGCCTCCGCCGGATCATCAGAGTGCATGTGCCGCTAATGTCAGCGGCTGCATGCAGGGCGAATATCTCCTAAACCATGTAGGTTTAGGGGATATTTATTTTACCTACAGGTCAGCCTTATTATAGGCTTACCTGTAAGTAAAAACAGTAGTGGGGGGTTTACTACCGCTTTAAAGAATAAAAAATGTTATCCTAAGGTCAAATGTATTATTTATATTTAGAAATTAACTTTTAATATTATAATTGCAATATTTCCCCCAAACACTAAATTTACCTGACTTGTAACCATGAGCTCTATTATTTAAACAAAACCAGTAACTTTCATGTAACTTATCTGTGTTTTGGGGGATTCTAACATAGCCATAGAGACACTAATTTGGGGACCTAAGGGCAGTTTTGTAGCTTCCCAGTCTACCAAGGCATTTTCGAAGCTACAGTTTCAGTTAGCTATGTTAGAGAACTAAACAATGGAATATCGTGACAAATATATATATAAACAGCTTTTGGCATTCTCATCCAAAGGGCTGGACATGATTGACACAATAATAGTGACGATAAAGTGGCCGGCCAGAACTATTCTCAACCCTGGTTTCAGAATCCATAGTCATAGACTGAAACGTCTGTTTATAACTAAACTATTCATCTGTAATATTGAGAACTTCTCTTTTGGCTGTTTATTTCTTAAAGCGGAGTTCCACCCAAAAGTGAAACTTCCGCTGGTTGGATTCCTCCCCCCCTCAGGTGTCACATTTGGCACCTTTCGGGGGGGGGGGGGGAAGAGGACACGTGTCTTTAGACAGGTGTCCTTTTCCACACATCCGGGTGCTCTGGCCAGCGGCCGCGGCTGTTGACGTCAGCAGCCCGGCTCCCTGCTCCCTGCTCGCTCTGCTTCTGGCCGCCTGGCCAATCGCAGAGCGCGGCAGAGCATCGCGCAAGCGCAGTAAGGTGCCCGGCGTTACACGTCCGGGTTCCCTTACTCGCAATGGAGGCAGCTGCACCCGTCCCCCGATCCAAAGATCAGTGGCGGGTGCCGACATCGCTGGACTCCAGGACAGGTAAATGTCCTATTAGCTGCTGACTTTAAATTTTTTGGTTTTACCTCAGACCTCCGCTTTAAGCAAGATTATTCTAACAAGAATACAATGTAAGGGTTACGTTTTCATTGCAAAGAAACCACCTCATCTTTTAAAACATACTTTTAAACACAAAGCAATTCATGCTAACATAAATATATGTATCTTTGAAAATGCAATTATATCATATGCAGCGCACTCAAAATTACTCCTGTGTTCTCAAGTGACACATTAATACATATATTGTCAATTACTATTTGCAAACATAATGAGCACTCTATATACAAATATTTTCGTAAAGGGGAGACACCCCCTTTATATATATATATATATATATATAGTTACCTTGAATACTTCCGAAATGTTCATTCTCTTCATGACCTGCATACTTGTTTTACTCTCTTGGCAACCAGTAAGAATATGAATACGTGTTACTAATCATTTATTCTTTAGAACCCCCTGCTGCGAGCTGACACTAATATTAAATTACTTTCCTCATCTGTTATACCTGTTATTCCTTTAATTCAGGGGTCTTTGACCATGTTACTTAAGGTACAACACTCAAATAATACATTGGGCTATCTCTTCTATCTTTCCACTCGTTTTTCTCTAAACAATTTGCATTTTCCGATCCTCGAAAGACTTATCATAATGTTGCTTAACAGTTCTATTTACATGTATGGAATAAACATTTAGCACTTTAAAATGATATATAAATGTACATACGGAAGCATTTATATTCTATGTACAAATATTAGTCAAGAGAATAATGTCTCGTACACACGTGACGACGATCGCACGTATGATCGTCTCATATCGTATGTTGCATAATATAACTTGCATACTGACTGCACTACACGATCGTACGACCGCAGAAAGAACGTTCAGGTGCATGTAATTAGCATCCGGCCGTTCCTGACTTGTGAGCATGCGTGTTTTGCATAATACAACTTGTTGTACCAACTGCTCTGTACACACGATACAACGGTACTATGAGAGCTTGTTGGTATGACCAAGTTTTCTAGTTTGCTCATGCAACTCCCTTGTACGACCGTTGTATGTTCGGCTGTTCTAATCGCACATACGAATGATCGATATCGCATACAACGGTCGTTAGTATAACCTGTTGTATGCGATCGTCGCCCCATGTGTACGAGGCTTAAGAAGAAAACCTCTGAATTCCTGAATCTTTTACCTTAACCTTTAAGTTCTCCACAAACTCCATTATTCTGGATATCCTGACACTTCTGCCTATACCAGCGGCTAAGACATGCGCCCACACAGAATCCACACTCACTTCGCTGCTACACTCACACACACAATTCACACCACACTGCCAACCAAAAATGACTGACTGGCCGAGGTCCGTCCAAGACGCTCTATCATCCTATTGGACTTCCCCCCCAAAATTACTGACAGATCGAGGTCTGTCTAAGATGCTCTATCGTCCTATTGGACTTCCCTCATAGAAGTTAATCGGTCTTCTCTTCCTTCAATTTGTTGAAGGGCCGACGGACTGATATTCCAAATCAAAAAGCATACATCTCACCTGTTCCTGGTGTTTGGAGCTCCAACACACCACACAACCACAGTTTGGTTCCCGAGTCCGATTTCGCTGACAGGGCAGTCCAAAAGTAGACAGTTAAGATGCAACGCAGCCTCTGGTGCCTGAGACAACACAACAACCCAAGAGACTCTCTTCTGGACTAATCCCTGCTGGTCGGTGGAATGCCACCTTTGTCGCGGCAAGTCGGTTCACACATCTCCAGAGCAGCTCTGGAGCAAATGGCACAGGAGTACTGTGCGTCTTCTGGTCCATTCCAGGTCCAAATTCAGCCACAAATTCAGATCAAAATTATACCTGAAATGGTGAATGGGGACGCACCAGACCCCTGCTGTGAGCCACCCCGTGAGGCAGTGTGAACCCAGCCTTAAAGGATGCTCAATTTGGTGCTAAGGGGCCCAAAGTGTACCAAGAAAATACCCCCCACACCATTACACCACCACCACCAGCCTGAACCAGTGACACAAGGCAGGATGGATCCATGCTTTCATGTTGTTTATGCCAAATTCTGACCCTACCATCTGAATGTCGCAGGTGAAATCAAGACTCATCAGACCAGGTAACGTTTTTCCAATTTTCTGTTGTCCAATTTTGGTGAGCCTGTGCCAATTGTAGCCTCAGTTTCCTGTTCTTAGCTGACAGGAGTGGCATCCAGAGTGGTCTTCTGTTGCTGTAGCCCATCTGCTTCAAGGTTGGATGTGTCGTGCGTTCAGAGATGGTATTCTGCATACCTTGGGCGTAGCGAGTGCTTATTTGAGTTACTGTTGCCTTTCTATCATCTGGAACCAGTCTGCCCATTCTCCTATGACCTCTGACATCAACAAGGCATTTTCCTCCACACAACTGCCGCTCACTGGATATTTTCTTTTTTTTGGACCATTCTCTGTAAACCCAAGAGATGGTAGTGTGAAAATCCCAGTAGATCAGCAGTTTTTGAAATACTCAGACCAGCCCGTCTGGCACCAACAACCATGCCACGTTCAAAGTCACTTAAATCCCCTTTCTTCCCCATTCTGATGCTCAGTTTTGACTTCAGCAAGTAATCTTCACCATGTCTAGATACCTAAATACATTGAGTTGCTGCCATGTGATTGGCTGATTCGCCTAGATTGTAGGCTCTAACGAGCAGGGCCCTCTGATTCCTCCTTTATTGAATTGTATTATAATTGTACTGTCTGCCCTAATATTGTAAAGCGCTGCGCAAACTGTCGGCGCTATATAAATCCTGTATATTAATAATAATAATAATAATAATTAGCAATTTGTGTACCTAATAAAGTGACCGGTGAGTGTATTTTATTACTTTTTAACAAAATTGAGCACAAAAAATTACAGAATCAATTATGTAAAAATAGTTGCTGCCTGGTAGAAAATCAAAACGCAAATCAAATCTAAAATGTGGTTTGCTGACTCTTTGAAGCATCAAACATTCAGCTGCGACTTGGTATGATAGTTTGCTTTGGTCATGTTTCAGTCATTTTGTCAGCACACATCTGTTTGTGTTAATTGCCTTGTCCCTCCCATATACTTTGCTCTGTCATTATTCAATGACTGCTTTTTGCTTTTTGGCGCACTGCTTATAGTAAATTATAAACGCAACATAAGAAGTAGGAGATGTTGTAGAAAACACAGCTTTTATTGCACAGTGTCCTACATCTATGGTCTATTACACACACTGCAAATGCATTCAGCAGTGAAATGTCTTCCATTAATAAGAACTAGCAAAATATGGAAGTACTTTCTTCTGGATTCTAAGGGCTAATTGAAAAGGGGTGATAGATACTAAAGGGTTAATGAATTCTGAGAAAACATCCTCATAGACTAAAGCACACTTTGCTGTCTGGTTGTTGCAACCCTGAACTACATCTTCCAAGCAATAAAAACTGGACAGGGTTCTAAAGCTCAGGTCATACACTATAACAGTGGTCTCCAAAATGTGGCCCTTTGCTTGCCTTTATCAGGCCCTTGGGATACTAGTCCTCCCACTGATACATGGCACTATTTCTTCTACATAAACAATGGGGCATAATTCCTACCACAAACCCCAACAATGGGGCACTATTCCTCCCACTGGCACCAGCTGCAGGGCCCCATTCTCCCCACTGACACCAGTGATGGGGCTCTATTCTTTGCCCTGAAATCAACAATGTGGCACTATTCCTCCCACTGACACCAATGGTGGGGCACTATTCCTCCCACTGGCACCAGTGATGGGGCTCTATTCTTTGCCCTGAAATCAACAATGCGGCACTATTCCTCCCACTGATACCAATGATGGGGCCCTATTCCTCCCACTGATACCAATGATGGGGCACTATTCATTCCACTGACACCAATAATAGGGCACTATTCCTCCCACTGACACCAGTGATAGGGAACTGTTCCTCCCACTGACACCAATGATGGGGCAATATTCATTCCACTGGCACCAGTGATGGGGCTCTATTCTTTGCCCTGAAATCAACAATGCGGCACTATTCCACCCACTGATACCAATGATGGGGCACTATTCCTCCCACTGATATCAATGATGGGGCACTATTCATTCCACTGACACCAATAATAGGGCGCTATTCCTCCCACTGACACCAGTGATAGGGCACTGTTCCTCCCACTGACACCAATGATGGGGCACTATTCATTCCACTGACACCAATGATGGGGCACTATTCATTCCACTGACATCAATACTGGGGCACTATTCATTCCACTGACACTCCCACTGACACCAATGATGGGGCACTATTCCTCCCACTGACACCAGTGATAGGGCACTATTCCAGCCACTGACACCAATGAAGGGGCACTATTCCTCCCACTGATACCACAGATGGTGGGGCACTATTCTCCCCACTAACACCAGTGATAGGGCACTATTCCACCCACTGATACCAATGATGGGGCACTATTCCTCCCACTGATACCAATGATGGGGCACTATTCATTCCACTGACACCAATAATAGGGCACTATTCCTCCCACTGACACCAGTGATAGGGCACTGTTCCTCCCACTGACACCAATGATGGGGCACTATTCCTCCGACTGATAGCAATGATGGGGCACTATTCCTTTCCCTGATACCAATGATGGGGCACTATTCTTTCCAATGACACCAATGATGGGACACCATTTATTCCGCTAACACCAATCATGGGGTAATATTCTTCCCACTAATACCAATGGTGGGCATTCTTTACTCCCATTGATACCAGGGCATTTTCTACCCACACTGACCGCAGTCCGACCCCTCAAAGTCTGGAGGACAGTAAACTTGCCCTTTGCTCAGAAAGTTTGGAGACCCCAGCACTATCCGATCTATTATCTATCTATCTATCTATGTTGCTACTAGTGAGAGTACAGGAAAATGTTTAAAGCTGTAGTAAACCGCTGAAAAAATAAAAACAAAAACAAAAAAAACCTGCAAGACAATAGCATAATATGCTAGTATGCATCACATACTAGCACATTATGAAATGCCTTAGAACGAAGCTCCTGCAGTGCGCCTGGTCACCACTGAGGGAGCTTGCATGTTCCCACTGCATTTCTTCCGGGTTCATGGCTCCGGCCACTCACAGCACGCAGGAGTCCTTCGTAGCTGTAGGTAAAAATGTGCAAGCGGACAATACAACCACTTTAAACTTGTGCTAGGAAATGAGGGAGAGAACAAAAGGCGCCTGGCCTAGTGCATTATCCATGGTAAACGTAATTTATTAGGTACAGAAGTGGGAGTTATACTCACATTTGATGAAGAAATTAAAATCACATCAAGTCATGACAGACCCTTGTAGTAGTCCTTAAAAAGTTGCCCGCATCCCCAGGGGACTGACAGGTGAGTGACAGGTGCTGGCGGCAGGCTAACGCGTTTCGAGGGTTTGCCCTCTTCTTCAGAGCCTTAAAAGTCTTTTCCTGGGATGTGCTGAGATGATGGTGAGATCATGGGAAAAATGTCCTCCCTCACTGGTTGGATATGTCCATGTATCATTTGAGCGTACCCATAATCATGTTGCAGAGAAGCAATTCCTGTGGTCCTGGATGGATGGGTCACGGGTCACACTGCAGGAAGATCTGGGGGCGGGAGCCTGGTGCTCAGCAGCCAGAGACTCAGCCGTATGGACTGGGGGAAGGCGCTACAGCACAGCGGGCCTGTTTTTTGCCTGTTTGTATCCTGCACTGGGTGTTTGTTTGATTTCTCTAATCTGCTTCTGGAAGAAGCTTCCAGAATACAGGACAGGGAGATTCAAATATCCAGCATTAAAATTTATCATGCACCAGCAAATCCCTGGAAAGAGACGTCTAGAATGTGGCTGGGGAGTTGATAAATATTTGGGAAGCCTTGCCAGACGTCTTTCCTATCTAGAATGGGTTGCAGTCCTCCTGGGGCTATTGCCCTTAGGAGAAGGGTATTAAGATGAGAGATTGCAGTCTGGGCCTCAACAGGACCTGGGCTGAGGGCCTGGAGGAGATTGCTAATGGATTTTTGCTGAAGTGCACTGTCCTAATGTCCTGGTCTGGGGAAGGATCTTTTGTCTCCCTCACTGAGGATCAACCTGTGGAAGCAACAACTAATGGGACATTGTGAGTAAGACCCGATTTGGGACTATAGTGTGTGCCTGCTCCTGAATGTTTTTTTTTTCTACTAAGATATTTAT
>BLSH010115208.1:1028912-1044002 GCA_018402905.1 Glandirana rugosa
GTGCATTTGTATTCAGACCCCCCCCCCCCCCCCCGAGTCAATACTTTGTAGAACCCCCTTTCCCTGCTATTACAGCTGCAAGTCTTTTTGGGGATGTCTCTACCAGCTTTGCACATCTAGAGAGGACATCTTTGCCCATTCTTCCTTGCAAAATAGCTCAAGCTCTGTCAGAGTGGATGGAGAGCGTCTGTGAACAGCAATTTTCAAGTCTTGCCACAGATTCTCAATTGAATTTAGGTTTGGACTTTGACTGGGCCATTCTAACACACGAATATGCTTTGATCTAAACCATCTCATTGTAGCTCTGGCTGTATGTTTAGGGTCGTTGTCCTGCTGGAAGGTGAACCTCCACCCCAGTCTCAAGTCTTTTGCAGACTCTCACAGGTTTTCCTCTAAGATTGCCCTGTATTTGGCTCCATCCATCTTCGCATTAACTCTGACCAGCTTCCCTGTCCCTGCTGAAGAAAATCATCCCCACAACATGATGCTGCCACCACCATGTTTCACGGTGTGAATGGTGTGTTCAGGGTGATGTGCAGTGTTAGTTTTACACCACACATAGCATTTTGCTTTTGGGCCAAAAAGTAAATTTTGGTCTCATCTGACCAGAGCACCTTCTTCCACATGTTTGCTGTGTCCCCCACATGGCTTCTCACAAACTTCAAACGGGACTTCTTATGGCTTTGTTTCAACAATGGGTTTCTTCTTGCCACTCTTCCATAAAGGCCAGATTTGTGGAGTGCACGACTAATAGTTGTCCTGTGGACAGATTCTCCCACCTGAGCTGTGGATCTCAGCAGCTCCTCCAGAGTTACAATGTTAGCTGTAGTGCATTTCTGAAAATGCACTGAAAAAGGCATAGGTGTGAACCAGGCCTTACTTTCTGAATTACTTTCCTGGAACAAATATACATATTCGTAGTTCATAAAGTAGTCCAATCCCAAAGGAAGGAAATAATTCCAAACTTGTTATGTGTAATATATACAACCAGATAAACACGAAGTGATCAAGATGGCAACTCACCAGATCCAAATGCTGCCTCACCTAAGAGAACAGCAAAAACGCATACAAAGTTACATATGGGTCCGGATATTCTGGTGACCTTGTCCTTTCAAAACGACGCCATGATAATCCAGAAAAAAGAAAATAATGGTGCAGTATGTCCAAACTCCACATAGGGTAGAACAGTGGGAAAACCGTCACCCATCCACCAGTGCTTAAAGTATAGTGGAAATACACCAAGTCACTTTATCCAACCACCTTCTGTGCTAGCAACTCACCAGATATATATATAATGCACATCGGATCATCCGGATCAATAAGAAACCGATCCTTTCAGTATGGATAGATGAATCCTCTTTACATGGGCGGTTCTACGCACTGACGACATTGCGCCCCATGTGACCCGGAAGAACGGGCTAACTACGAGAAAACTGGCGTCTTTGTTTACTATTGTGTGCGCATTGATTTTTACTGGAATGTAAGTAGCCAATTGGCCCTCTATTTATATTTTAATAAATGGAAACGGTATCACACTATTATATATGTAGCATCTGATGAGTTGCTAGCACAAAAGGTGGTTGACTGGGTGTCTTTCCACTATACTTTAAGCCAACCTTTCTCAACTTTTTCAACACCGAGGAACCCTTGAAATAATTCTCCGGTCTCGGGTAACCCCTGCTAAAAATTAAAAATCTACAACTCATGATACATTAGTGTGATGGTCAATGGAAAGAATGCTCCTTACAGATAGGGAAGAATTACCCCATTACAGAGAGCTAAAAAGACTAATGATGTAATTGGGAATTTATCTGAGAGGTAGAAATTGACCATTGTTCAAGGAACCCCTTCCAACCTTTGGAGGAACCCTAGGGTTACACGGAACCCTGGCTGAGAAACCCTGCTTTAAGCACTGGTGGATGGGTGACGGTTTTCCCACTATTCTACTCTATGTGGAGTTTGGACATACTGCACCATTATTTTCTTTTTTCCTTTTTCCGGATTATCATGGAGTCAATTTGAAAGGACAAGGTCACCAGAATATCCGGACCCATATGTAACTTCGTATGTGTTTTTGCTGTCCTCTTAGGTGAGGCAGCATTTGGATCTGGTGAGTTGCCATCTTGATCACTTTGTGTTTATCCGTCATATATATTGCACATAACAAGTTTGGAATTATTTCCTTCCTTTGGGATTGGACTATATGCACATATATAAGAACTTTGGACTTTTTTCATTAATTTTTTATTTTTTAATACCTTGTTTATGTTTTTGAGTGCTGCACATTTTTATTGCATTTATTTTTGTGGAGGTAGTGTGTTTTCTCTTCGTTGCGTTGCTGCTTTTGTTATTTCACATTTGGGCGCTGATTATTCACAAATATTCCTAGTTCATAAAGTAGACATGAACTCAAAAAATGAAGATTTGCTATTTTTTAGGAAACGTGTTAATTGTACCCAAGTACGTAGAACACAGAAAAATCTATATATAATTACTCCCATAGAATAGCCGTACATCATCTGGTATATGAGGGTGCCTAGGCACTTCTGTACCTTACTGATAGGCCCAGGAGATTTGGAGCGAGATTTCATGATGTCACTACTGTTCTGCTCACTGTGCTAGAGGCTCTGACATCAGCACTTTACCAAAATGGCTGCCTCCATATAGAGACACAGTTTAAAACTTGGCGTGGTAATGGGATAAGCATCAGCTGCAGTGAGATCATTAACAAAACTGGTTACTAATCCTTTGCACTATTTTTGCTAATTTTCTGGTGCGACTTGCATAGAAATCTGCGCATGAAATCGCAGACATCAGCCAAGTCGCACTGACATGTGGCTTTGAAATTGTGCGATTTCAAGTGAGATCAGATTTGGTGTGACCGGGGCTACACCTAGGGTGAGGTTAGGAACCATACCAGGAAATTTGCACTTTTCTTGGAAATCCCCTTAAACTAACATTAATTAAACCCACACAAAAAGGAAATGTCCAATAAAGTGACAAGTGCTCTTTGATTTTAACTTCTATTGCAAGGAACACCGGGAAGCTGAAACTGAAATAGAATGGGATGAATCTCACATTATTCTAATAATAAAATAGATTTCAAACAGGGAGACTAAAGCTGCCATTGTGGCAGACATTCAAACACCGTCTTTCATACACAGGCGTCAGGAGATGCGGCGATAGGTCATGCAGACAGGCCTGGTGTGCCCGGTCACTATGGTAACGCAGGAGCATCCCCGCCATTAGCTGTCTGGCCTATTGGTTCGCAGTCAGTCTTTCACACAGTGCTGTTAGCGAACATGTGCGCACAGTCTACTGAGCCGGCCACGCTCAAGGACAGAATTCTGACGAAATCCTGGAGACTTTCCAAACACAACATTTAAATTTATATACAGGAGAATTTAAGATAGTAATAGTTGAGAAAAATAAATAAAAACATTGGAGTGGGAGCCAATAATAATGGTTTAAAATGGTGAACGGCATCTGGGTTGCTTTCTGTGTCCTATCAAAATATGCAGCTATTTATACTGTATCTAACAAAATGAAGCCCTCTGGGCCTGTTTAAAGGGGAATTAAAGTGGAGCACTTGGCCCTCCTTGACATCTGTGGCAGAAGAAGTAGATGAACATACGTTAGCTAATGATGGAACATTTTTTTTATACTGTATGAGGAACATGGAAAGCAGACTGCAGCATTAACATGAATGCAGTCAATTGTGTGGCAACAGAGGTAAAAGAACCTGGTCCTCCACCAGGTTTCCATCCTCATTGCTACACCACCCTGTCCCCGACCTCCACCACCACCAGTTCCTATCAAAAAGCTTCACAGGGCTTGAACAGGGTACGCCAATGCTTCGCCACATATACCCTGTATTTGGTCATCATCTGATGTCCCATGATCAAGTGCAAAGGACACAGGATGAAGTGTCATTGCACCCTGCCCCAACAATGGAGCTTCCCTATCCACTTGAAGACTACCTAACGTACATATACGTTAGGGCTTTCAAGTGTCCTATGAAAATATGCAGCTATTTATACTGTATCTAAAAAATGAAGCCCTCTGGGCCCATGTAAAGGGGAATTAAAGTGGAGCACTTGGCCCTCCTTGACATCTGTGGCAGAAGAAGTAGATGAACATACGTTAGCTAATGATGGAACATTTTTTTTATACTGTATGAGCTACATGGAAAGCAGACTGCAGCATTAACATGAATGCAGTCAATTGTGTAACAACAAAAGAACCTGGTCCTCCACCGGGTTTCCATCCTCATTGCTACACCACCCAGTCCCTGACCTCCACCAGTTCTTATTGAAAAGCTTCAAAGGGCTGGAAAAGGGTACGCCAATGCTTCGCCACGTGTTCTCTGTATTTGGTCATCATCTTATGTCATCTTATGTCCCATGATCAAGTGCAAAGGACACAGGGTGAAGTGTCATTGCACTCTGCCCCAACCGTGGAGCTTCCTTATCGACTTGAAGACCACCTAACGTACATATACATTACAGCTTTCAAGTGTCCTATGAAAATATACAGCTATTTATACTGGATCTAAGAAAATGAAGCCCTCTGAGCCCATGTAAAGGGGAATTAAAGTAGAGCATTTGTCCCTCCTTGACATCTGTGGCAGAAGAAGTAGATGAACATACGTTACCTAATGATGGAACATCTTTTTTATACAGTATGAGCTACATGGAAAGCAGACTGCAGCATCAGCAATGATGCAGTCAATTGTGTAGCAACAGAGGTAAAAGTTCCTAGTCTTGGACCAGGTTTCCATCCTCATTGCTACAACATTCTGTCCCAGACCTCCACCACCACCATTTCCTATTGAAAAGTCTCACAGGGCTGGGACAGGGTACGCCAAAGCTTCCCCATGTATTCCCTGTATTTGGTCATCATCTGATGTCCCATGATCAAGTGCAAAGGACACAGGATGAAATGTCATTGTACCCTGCCCCAACCATGGAGCTTACTTATCCACTTCAAGACCACCTAACGTACATATACATTACAGCTTTCAAGTGGTATACTGGAATGATGCCTGCAACTACAGGCATCATCCCAGTATTGTTTTTTTAGGAAGGGGACGGCTTTTTTGTAAAAGTCATCCAAGTGGAACTGAATCCGGCGGTCCAGTGGCTTACCACAGAGCCAAATGAGGACCAGAAGGTCTCCAAGTGAGCTCTATGGTATTAGAAACCGGAAGCAACGCACACTGTATGGTTTCGGAAGTAAACAGCGCCATTTTTAAATCTTGAAAGCATTTGATCACAGCAATCTTGGTGTGAGCAGATGCTTTTAGGGAGAGGAGACATCTGGGGTTTAATAGACCACAGATCTCTCCATAAAGAGAACCTGTCACTGGCTATTGCTATCACAAGTGATGTTTGAATTCCTTGTGACGGCAATAAAAGTGATCAATTTTTTTTAAAAGAAACAGTGTAAAAATAATTAAAATAAATAATACAATTTAAAAATTGTATTTTTAAAGCGCCCCCGCCCCCCCGTGCAAAGACGAGCACACGCGGTCTTGAACGCATACGTAAACAGTGATTGCACCACAAGTGAGTTATTACCGCAAATGTCAGATCAAGAGCAATAATTCTAGCACCAGACCTCCTCTGTAACTAGAACGTCGCCTGTGGAGATTTTTAAATACCGTAGTTGGGCGCCATTCCACAAGCGTGCACAATTTTGAAACGTGACATGTTTGGTATTTATTTACTCGGCATAACACCATATTTTATACTTTACAAAAAAAATTGGGTTCTATATTGTGTTTGTGTGCATTAATATTCATTGCAGTGTATTTTTTCCCAAAAAACTGTGTCAGAAAAACAGCTGTGTAAATACTGTGTGACATAAAAAATTGTAAAACCCACCATTTTTATTCTCTAAGGCAGGGGTCTCAAACTGGCAGCCCTCCAGCTGTTGCGAAACTACAAGTCCCATCATGCCTCTGCCTGTGGCAGTCATGCTTGTAACTGTCAGCCTTGCAATGCATCATGGAACTTGTAGTTCTGCAGTGGTGATGAGGGGGATGGGATCAGTGGCAGCGGAGATAGTGGGGGGATGGGATCAGTGGCAGTGCTGGTGGCGATGAGGGGGGTGCGATCAGTGGCAGTGGCAATGAGAGGGGTGGGATTAGTGGCAGTGGCGATGAGGGGGTGGGATCAGTGGCAGTGGTGGCAATGAGGGGGGTGGCATCAGTGGCAGTGGTGGTGTTGAGGGGGGTGGCAGCGGTGGTTGTGAGGGGGTGGCATCAGTGGCAGTGGTGGTGGTGAGGGGGTAGAATCAGTGGCAATTTTTTTAAAGTGCAACTGTCATCTCTGTCCTGCAGCGGCTCCTCCTCTGACCTGCTGTTGACTCACTGACAGTCCCATTCACTTTAATGGGACAGCTGGCGATGCTGCGGTGAAACAACAAGGTGAGGGACGTGGCGGCAGCAGGTGAATGGATGCCCGCTAACAGGCGCTGCCATGATGGATCTGAAATGACAGGTGCTCTTTAAATGTAAGGACTTATTCTTGCTGGTAGTTAGAATCTTTAATATTTGCAAACAAAATGAAGGTTTCCTATTTAGAATAAGCTGTCAGGTTAGTAAAACGGCAATATCAGAACCGATTCAATCATACAGTTTGTAGTGTACATAGATTTGCAAAACAATGGGATAAAGGAATATTCCTGAACTTTGTTTTATCTCATGGTTACTGTGGAATTGTGCAAATGCATCAATGCAGTGCATGTTATCACAGCTTGCAGAGCTTGGATTCATTGAATGAGTTTACCAAAAAATGTAAATATTGCAGAATATACATCCTCATGCTATATAACTAAGCTCCATTTCATGCTGAATAAACTAAATTATTAATGTATCTTAAATAGAAAACTATCTTTGGATAGAATTTTACTGCCAAAGCATTTTATTGAAAAAAAATGATACAAATCAAAAAAAAAAATCATATTTAATTTTAAAAAATCTATTTTTTTTATTTTTTAAATTATCAAATTTGTATCCACCCTGCTTACACTACATAGTGGTTGGCAGATCTAAATGACATTGTACAATGAGATTGTAATGTGGGCGGGGTGGATAAAAATCAATGATTTTTTTAAATTTAAATCAGATTTTTTTTTATTTAAATCAGTTTTTTTAATCAAGTTTATTTATATCTACTCTCCTGCTGCCGCCACATCCCTCAACTTGTTGTGTCACTGCCGCATGCATCACCAGCCGTCCCATTAAAGTGAATGGGACTGTCGGTGAGTCAACAGCAGGTCAGAGGAGGAGACGCTGCGGGACAGAGATGACCGTTGCTCTTTAAAAATTATGATTTAAATCAAACCTTTTTACTGGTCATTTAAATCAAATCCACCCTGAATGTGGGTCATTTACACTCTTGTCCTGCTGTACACGGACTATACGAGGCTAATACCAGGTCAAATTCAGGTACTTACACTGCTTGCATTTAGAAAAATACATTAAATGATGTATGTGTGCGTTTTTTATCTTTAATGCTGCTGATCCATGGGGTTCCAAGCAAGATTCCCCCTTTGATCAGCAGCAGGGAGCAAATGTAGAGCTTTTCTGTTTATATATTTTTTTTTCCTTTTCTGGGTGTCATCTTGAAAGCACTGAAGAAGTTGAATTAAATTCACATAAGCAATAAGCAACCGATTAGCTTTTTATCTGTCTCTGAGAATGCAGACACTACCTAGGCTTCATAAAAAATGCATATTGCACTGCCTTGAGTCATTTGAATGCAGTCAAGCAGATTTAATTTTTCATAAGTGTGATGCATCAATCCTGTTCAGATTTTTTCTGTATCACAAATATAAAAGAAAAAAACATTTGTAACATGGGCTAAAAGCCTCCTACCGTGTTTGGTACCTAGGCTGACAACATTTGAGACAAAACGGGCTTATCGGATAAGACAGCACTCAGGTATGGGGATTGTTTTAATAGATAAATGTGCAATAGTAAACAAATCAGTTGTTTTCTTTAGGTACCCTTGCACATGGGGTGCCTAGCCTGTTCCTCATATTCCGGCGTTTTAGGCACCGATGCAGCATCCATCTCCAGTGTCTGCAGCCCGTCAAAGTCTATGACAGGCTGAAATATGACTCCTGGCAGCCAAATAGCATTGGCCTCCCCACTGCTTCTTTCCCTCCCTTGGCTGGCACCAAAATACCTGTGCCAGGTGGTGTCGAAGTCCAACAGTGACATCAACCCCTCAGTCGTGCAATAGTTTTCAAGTTTACAAATTGGCCTCTAGACCTAACCACACATGGAAGGAGGTCACATCCTCTCCCATACCAGGTACCAGGTATTTTGCACTGGCTGATGTAACGGTAGCAGCAGAGGATAGCTGAAGAGGTATTAGAGGGTCAGAGGGCTTTCACAGACACTGTCCCTTTGCCCAAAAGTTTCACCCCAACCCACTAACACCCACTTCTCTGTTAGAGAAAACCCTGCTAAGAGGACTTTGTCACGCAATTTGCGCGTTCGCGCACGCTCCTGCGCCGGTTACGGCGCCAAACGGCTCTATTTCAACATAGCACACCCTACAGCAAGTGCTGTCTGATCTACAGCATGAGACCTGTCTTCCTGAGCATCCTGTAACCTGTTATCTGTTCCTGTGACCCGGCTTGACCCGACCTTGTCTGAACTCTTCTTGCACCGACCACCGGCTTGCCTACGACCCTCCGATTGCCTGATTTTTCTGTACTTCTGCCGCCAGTCTGTTGACGAACTCTGCTTGAACCCGACCACTCTTTTACCTGAACCCTTGTACCGCACCGCCAGCCAGTTACCGACCCAGCCTGACTCTCTACCACCACCAGTGACCCAGTCCGACCCTCGTGCTCTCCTGCACTCCTGAGCCACCTGTCTACTCTACCAGGGGTTCCCGAGTCAGGTTAGTAAGGGAGGTTGCCTACTGCATAAGTCAGACTCGCCTACCAGGTACGTGACAATATCAGACAGCCATGACCGAGACTGCACAGAGGCCCTCCCTTGCGAATGAACTGTGGAAGAACTTATCCAGCTTTACCCAAGTGGTGAAGGGCCTGCAAGCTGGCTACCTTCGGCTGGAGGACCAGATCCGGGAGCCCCCCCAGCTCAGCATCATGCCTGCACCCATTGAGCCAGAGGTGCTCCTACCTGAACGGGTTCTCGGGGGACCGTAGGAAATTTCGGGCTTTCCGTACATCCTGTGAACTTTTCTTTGCCTTGCAACCCCGCATCTTCTCTCAGGAGGACACTAAAGTGGGACTGGTCATCTCCCTGCTCTGGTAGGAGCCACAGACCTGAGGCCCACCGGCTACTAGAGCGGAAGGCTCCTGAGACCACAAACCTTGCACGGTTCTTCCAGGCAATGGCCCGTTTGTACGAGGACCCACACCTAGCCTCCTCCGCAGAAGCCGAAATCCATGCACTCCAGCAAGGCCACCATCCCGTAGAGGACTATGTGTCAGAGTGTCGGCACTGGAGTGCCGACACCGCATGGAATGATGCAGCCCTCCGGTTCCAGTTCCGGCTTGGGCTGTCCGAGCCCCTCAAGGACGAGTTGGCTCGTGTGGGTGTTCCTCCAACCCTGGATGCCCTGATCGATCTGGCCATCCAGGTCGATCGCCGCCTGCGGGAACAACTCGCTGAGAAATCCGACACCCCCACGTACTCCTCCTACTCCGAGCACTCACCGGTACCCCTTCGCTCCGGATACACCAGGTCTTCCACGTTGCTTTGCTTAAGCCTGTAACAAAGGATCAGTTTCCTGGAAGAAACACAGCTCCACCTGAACAGATTCTCGTGGATGGAGAGGAGGAGTAAAAAGTCGAGGCCATCCTCGACTGCAGAAGAAGATGGGGCTTGATCCAGTACCTGGTCAAGTGGAAGGGGTACGGTCCAGAGGAAAGCTCCTGGGAACCTGAAAGGCACATCCATGACAAGGAACTTATCCGGTCTTTTTGGAGGTCCCATCCAGATCTGAAGACCTGGCTGGGCATCCGGAGGCTGCCCCTTGGGGGAGGCCATGTTAGAGAAAACCCTGCTAAGAGGACTTTTTCACGCTATTTGCGCGTCCGTGTGTGCTCCCGCACCAAACGGCTCTATTTCAACACAGCACACCCTGCAGCAAGTGCTGTCTGATCTACAGCGTGTGACCTGTCTTCCCGAGCGACCTGTAACCTGTTATCTGTTCCTGTGACTCGGCTTCACCTGACCTTGTCTGAACTCTGCCTGCACGATCCCCGGCTTGCCTACGACCCTCCGATTGCCTGATCCTTCTGTACTTCTGTACTGCCGCCAGTCTGTTGACGAACTCTGCTTGAACCCGACCACTCTTTTGCCTGAACCCTTGTACTGCACCGCCAGCCAGTTACCAACCCAGCCTGTACGACCACGCTCCAGCAGCAAGAGCGCTCCAACGGACTCTCTACCACCACCAGTGACCCAGTCCGACCCTAGTAAGGGAGGTTGCCAATTGCATAAGTCAGACTCGCCTACCAGGTACATGACACTCTCCAGCAATCCTCCGCTGCTCTATCCTCCATTACCTCTGACACCATTGGATGGATAGTGTCCAAACCTAGAGAGTGTGGTGGGGGAACCCCAATACCATGCTCAGGTCAAAAGATATTGGCTGCTAGACCTGAGCGCTGTTACAGGGGAGGAGGTTACATGCTTCCCTATACCAGGAAGCACCAGGAATTTTGTGCCGGCTCAGGTAGAGGAAGGAAAGACAAGGGACAGCTGGAGAAATCAGTGTTAGGGGGTTGAAGGGTTTTTACAGACACTGTCACTTTGTGTTGAATGCTGCTGCTTTGTAATTGCCTGATTTTACAACATGTTGCCAAGCTCCTGAGAGCGCATAACAACATCAAATAATAATGTTCCATTGTTATGTGGAAGGTATACAACTACCGGATTCTGTTATTTGATGCTTGTATACACTCAGGAGCTGTGATCACTCCAATGACAAACATGACACACTATAGTGCTTCAAAGAAACGTTCCTACAAGGAAAGACAACTCACATGGACTCACTCCTCAGCCATGGAATAGAGATGACCCCTTGTTTTTAGCAAGTGAGTCAAAAAGGCTTCTGTGAATAAATGGCTGTCAGTTCCTTAAGAAACCTCCTTCAGCTCTATGGTACGTATACAGCTTCAAGAAGCTAAAACTTTCTAAAAACAAGGGGTCAACTCCATTCGGTAAGTGAGGTGTGAATCCATGTGGGCCATCTTTCCTTGGAGGAACATTACTTTGTGGAAGCACTTTTTTCTTTGAAGCACTATAGTGGGTCACGTTTGTCACTGGAGTGACCACAATCACACAGACACTTGTTTTGTGGACTTTGTGTTAGTTTTGCACTTATGTTAGAGACATACCATGTCCCATCTGCATTAGTTTCTTACCTGCCTGTTTGGCTTGTACACTGAGCTGTGTACAATTTTGGCAATGCCTAAATAAATGAACTCCCACGCATGTATGGGAGTGTTGTCATCTTGGCCCGGCCAATGAAAGCAGCAGAAGATCGGTACCCAGAAGCAGACCAGCTGGAGATGCCAGCACCCAGCATAGAGCTCCAGGACACCGCTGCGCTGCAGTGAAAGCGAGAATAGTTATACTTTAAATTGGCCATACACCAGTAACATCTTGTACAAAAACGTATTTTTGGAACATTTGTTTGACTTTCTAATGGTTAGTGGAGTCAAATCCACGATGGCTTTCAACTGCAGTGAGAAGTGGGATGTAAAATTTTGCTTGAATGAACTGAATACTAATTGTAAATGTGGTTTTTGTTAAAAAAAAAATCAACATATTGAAACTCATTTAATATGTCTGGGATTCCATTTTTAACTCTGGTAAAAAAATTTAAGGGCTTTTAAACTAAATTAGTTGGCTCAATGATGGCAAGAAAGAAGGTTCTCACAAACAATTTATGTTCGAACGAAAATCTAGCTGCATCTGGCCAGCTTTAACGTCTGTAGTCAAAGGTCATTTAAAGCCTAAATCTGCCAATTGCCTGGGCCCAAATAATGTGGCCCAGGGCTTCAGAACGATAATTAATAAATAGTGAAGCCCCGTTGTACATTGGAAGGTAAACAGAAGAGTCATCCTTCCCTGTATATACACTTGTTTTCGGGTCAGTAATGAAGAAAGAGGGTCAGCATGAGAGCCAGGAACCAGACGTCAGTAACCCCCATGTTTATTTCATGATTGATTCCCTGTAAATAAGCCCGATGTTATTACAGGAATTGCAACGCACATCTTGTGGTTCAGGCCTCTGTCTTCCAGCAGTCTCAGGTAATCCATTCATGGCTTGATTCTTACCCAGCCAGGACACTATGTTCAATTACTAAGCTCAGTTATCCGCTTGACTGCCAGCTGTAGGCTCAGCTCTTTCTAAGAGTGTCTGGAGCTCAGAAATCCCCAAAAGACATTGCCCTTCGAGACAGCCGGGGACTGGCGCTCCAGAAAGGAGGGGGAGGTATGGGGATCTGCTATACATGGAACTCTAAGCGGACACAGCTCTGCCTCGGGCCTACATAGGATCTCACCAATACTCTTCTATACACACCAACTGAGTTAAATTGATGTGGTCAATAAAAAAACCCTATCAATCAACACACTACAGCAATGTTTCAGTCCGAGGTTAGATTATATTCATCTGTATATTTTCTGCAATATTTCCACTAAAACATTTTTTTCTTTTAAATTGCTGTTTGAAAATCAGATTCTATTTTTCAAAAATTTGCTGGCGCCAGTTTTCATCCCAGCTTAGTTCCGTGCTAACCCCAAAGCTTTAAATTCTGTTACTGCTGCGTAAGATAGCTCTCCAAAATATTAGATTGCTGGGATTAAATACTTATGCAATCAGCATAGTTCAGTTCTTTAACTTTTAGGATGTTTGCAATATAAAGCAAGGTCACAAAAAGTAATATTTTGTAGTGCTTTGAATCAAAAATATTACAGCGAACATCTCCCAGCAAAATCAAACCCCCTCCCACCCACCATACACATTTAGGCTCCATTTACACGGGACGCTATGTTAACCTTCCCTGAACGATTTATTTTGACAGCTAGAAGCGGGCTTCTAAAACGGCCGTTTTGACACGTTTTGCATGCTGCGTTTAGCAGCGTTTGCATCTTGGAGCGTTTTTAAAGAAAAATGTGGGTTTTTTTTTTTAAATGGAAATGCCTGTAAACTAAACGGTCCTAGACGTGAGTTACCGCATTTAGCTGCGTTTACAAGCTGTTTTGCATTCCAAAAAAAGCCTTTAAACTCAACTGCCTGGAAACTACCTTAAACGAACCTGTGTAAATGTACTGATAAGATGACAGAGGAGAGTTCAGGGGCAACTGAAAAAAATGCCCAAATGCCTCTAAACGTCCGTTTATCAGCAGCAGTGTAAATGAGGCCTAAGACTTTTTTTTTTTCACCTTCCTTCTGCAGCATGAATATATGCACCAAAGCCTGTCCTCCGGGGACTCATCAGTGTCATTATTTGGGGTGTGGGACAGGTAATCCAGCATGCTGGCTGCTCTCCTTTTGTGAAAATCATCATTGAAACATCTTTTAGGAGAGATCACTACTGTGCATGCAATACTGTGCAAAAGTTTTATTAGGCAGGTGAATGTTGTAAACTAAGAATGCTTTCAAAAAAATATATTTTGTATTTGTTTATTTTTATCAATTTACAAAATGCAAAGTGTGCGAACAGAAGAAAAATCTAAACCAAATCAATATTTGTTTTTTTGATGTAACTACTCTTTGGCTTCGACTCGCATCAGTTCTTCTAGGTCAGTGGTTCTCAACTCCTGTCCTCGGGACCCACTGACAGGCCAGGTTTGCAGGATAACTGAAATACATCCGAGGTGATATCACTTGCTGCTCAGTGATTGCACCAAGGTAATACTTAAAATCTGGCCTGTTGGTGGGTCCTGAGGACAGGAGTTGAGAATCACTGTTCTAGGTACACTTGCACACAGATTTTGAAGGAACTCCGCAGGTAGGTTGTCCTAAACATCTTGGAGAACTAACCACAGATCTTCAATGGATGTAAGCTACCTCAAATCCTTCTGTCTAGTCATGTAATCCCAGACAGACTCAACGATCGTTTGGCTGCAATTCTTCCATGAAGCCCACTTCTGGCCAGACTTCTCCAGACAGTATATGGGTGTACCTGGCTCCCACTGCTTACCACCAGTTTTGTGCAGATGGCAATGCTGGACATCTTCCAATGTGGAAGGGAAGTAAATATGATGTCTTTCATCTGCTGCAATAAGTTTCCTTGGCCGACCACTGTGTCTACAGTCCTCAACGTTGCCCAAACAATGGTGTCCTCAATGCTGAGAAATAGAGACAGATAATTATCCATCATACCATACCATCAGGGAGGTGTGTGATTGGCCCCAAATTTATTCTGCAGCAGGACAACAACCCCAAACATACAGCCAATGTCATTAAGAACTAATTTTGAAGAACAAGGAGTCCTGGAAGTGTTGGTTTGGCCCCCACAGAGCCCTGATCTCATCATTATCGAGTCTGCCTGGGATTACATGAAGAGACGGAAGGATTTGAGGCAGCCTTCATCCACAGAAGCTCTGTGGTTAGTTCTCCAAGAGGTTTGGAACAACCTACCTGGCAAGTTCCTTCAAAAACTGTGTGCAAGTATACTAAGAAGAATTGATGATGGTTTGAAGGCAAAGGGTGGCCACACCAAATATTGATTTGGTTTGGATTTTTTCTTCTGTTCATTTTTCTTTCCATTTTGTTAATTGATAAAAATAAACTATTAACACTTTTAATTATGAAAGCATTCTTCATTTACAGCATTTTTTTCACACCTGCCTAAAACTTTTGCACAATACTGTGTATATATATATATATATATATATATATATATACAGTGCCTTGCGAAAGTATTCGGCCCCCTTTGAACTTTGCGACCTTTTGCCACATTTCAGGCTTCAAACAAAGATATAAAACTGTATTTTTTTGTGAAGAATCAACAAGTGGGACACAATCATGAAGTGGAACGAAATTTATTGGATATTTCAAACTTTTTTAACAAATAAAA
>BLSH010115208.1:1163303-1174735 GCA_018402905.1 Glandirana rugosa
GAACCATTTCTCGACTACTGCGACGAGAAATGGATACACTAGACGACACAGGTTAGTGTCGACTAGTGTACATTTGTTCCTCTATAGTAAATAGCCGAGAGGAGCGGAGTGTGACTGTCCATTAGTCACGGGACTAATGTCACGTCGGGGTTGTCACGGGTAGTCACTACGGTGAGACGCGGGTAGTCACTGTAGTCAGACACGGGTGGTCACTACGTTTAAACACGGGTAGTCACTACGGTTTGTCACGACGGAAAGTCACAGGTAGTCACGACGGATAGACAGGGACGGGTATTCACGGTGGATAGACACGGCTTATAGTTGAGGCGAGGAGAGCCGATAAATGATATCTCCTTGTTTACATGTGATCAGCTGTGATTGGACACAGCAGATCACATAGGTAAAGAGCAGCGTCATCAGCTCTTTACCAAGACCCAATGGGTGGCACCATGTCCCAGGGATACAGCATGCCCACAATCGCAGTGCTGTGTGCCCCCGCAGTGATACTGGGCAACGTCATATGACATTCACCCAGAACAAGAGAGCATCCCGCCTGCCTTGCCTTTTTGTCCACTGTGATGACCTTACAGTGGATAACTCAACACCAAGTTCACTATACGGACCCCTTTTGTATTTATACATGTTGATCATATCACCCGTTTTTTCCCTCTCTTTTTTGCCAGTTTCCTTTTTTTTTTTTTGCTTAATGTGTTCTGGTGCATTTTTAATGTGTTTTTATGAGGTTTTTTTTTATGCGTTCCAGTGTGTTTTTATGTGTTTTGTTATGCGTTCCAGTGTGTTTTTTATGTGTTCCAGTGTGTTTTTTTATGTGTCTTCTTCCTCTCCCTTTTTTTATTCTCCCAAAATTCCGTTTATTTTTTTTTTTCTTTAATACATTCCAATGCATTTTTGACGCTTTTTGCCACGTCCAAATGCATTCCACGCAGAAAAAATGCAGCATGTTCTACTTTTGTTGACTGCACTGAAACTCACTGCGCCATTGTAATCCATGCTAACTATTGTCCATGCGTTTTTGATGCAGATTAAAAGCGCACTGGGCTGCATGTTGTGTGAACCAGCCCTTAATGCATGCGAGTGCCTGGGTCCATGCAACATATCATTCGGGAGTATCTCACCACCTGGGGGGGGCCACAGCTCCAGCGTACACCCGCCCATAGAAATCAGTGGCTATACATGGGTATAGGCCAGTACTTGTGTATGGACTGTCTGCATCCAGGGTCGGACATCCATACACAAGTACTGGCATATACCTGCATACAATCTCTGATTTCTATGGGTGGGTGTACACCTGTGGTGGCCCAGGCACCACCCCCTCTGTCTTAGCCACCCCCTATATGCATAATGGATAGATTCATGCATAGCATGAATCTATCCATGGCCGCCGCAGCCACCCCCTATTCAGGCATCCGGCCCCTATCACGACGCCGGGTGCCTGAGTTACTGCGGTGGGGTTTTTTTTTTTTTTTGAAGCACCTGATTAGAGCCATAGGCTCTAATAGGCTTCAAAATAGTGTGGCTGGTGGCGCAGAGCATTGGGCCCTGAGCCCACGTAGGTGTTACAACAGCGAATGAAAATGAAAATTCGCTGTTGTAACACTGATCCTCAATCTGGCCAACCAGAAGCGGGTGTGAGACCCAGTTTCTGGTTGGCCAAGAAGAGAAGACTCCTGATTGGCCGCCGAGAAGACGAGAGGAAAAGGAAGCCGCCACTGTCATGGAGGCTCGTGGAGAACAGAGGAACGGGAGGCAGCCGCCAAGCATGGGAAGCCAAGATGGGGTAAGTGCCACCAACCGACCGTCAGGGGGGCATAATGTTTGTCACCACCCCCCCCCCCTACAAAAAAATTCCACCGGCCTCCACTGGTGTACACAGCACCAGGAGCTCTTGGAATGAGGAAATACACCCGAATGGTCAAGTTTCCAGCCCCAGGTAGCCATGTGTATGAGGCCTAAATATACTTGTGTTTAAATCCGTTTACTATCTAATCTGCCCCTGGTACATGGAATTCTATTTTCTCTAAACGCAGCTAAACTTAACGCACCTAAGCGCTCAGTGTGATATATACTATCAGAGGGCTCATTCACATGTGCGTACCTCTTTGTGTGCCCATGCCAACCCACACAAGCTGCACAGGTGTTCCATGTAAATGTGTGCAGGCAGTCCTTTTCATGTCTATGCTGCTGGTTCCCATTTGACAGCTGATCAGGTTGGGTGTCCCCAAATTCACAGTCTGTGCTCGGGGACATGCATCCACACAGCTGTTAGATAGGGACCAGTGGCTGTGTCCGTTCAGCTTCTGCGCCTCAAATAACATGAACAGGGTCACTGTACACCTATGCACCCCATGCGTCAAAGACAGCCCTTCACACTGTTAGGTATGCCAATATGAATGAGGCCTAAAATCATCCCATGCATTTATATAAAACTAGAAACGCCTATATAAACACTTCTGTCATTGTGTGACCGAGGCCTAACCCTTCCTCACTCTTAGGCCACTTTCACACTGCAAAGCATTGCAGCGCAGTCACAGTGAAGCGTCGCTCATTTTTACCGGCGATACAGTGCCGCTTTTGAGTCGGGAGCGGTGCGCTTAAATTGTCGGTGTAGCGCAGCTGCCGAATCGCTTTACTGGCGCTTCAGCAGCGGTGCCCATTCATTTCAATGGGCAGGGTGTTGTAGGAGCGGTGTATACACCGCCCCAAAGATGCTGCTTGCAGAATGTTGTGAACGTCCCGCAAGCGCACCGCCCCAGTGTGAAGAGTCACACTGAGAAGAATGGGAAGGAGATTTAAAGCGGTTTTCAGGCGTTGTTTAGAGGCTATTTCTAGCACTAAAAACCGCCTCAGTGTGAAAGTGAGTTCCCCTCACTTCTTGCCAGGAATGGAAGTCATAAAGAGGAACCATAAATACTCATATACTATAGTTCAATACTGTAGCTGCTGTCTCTGAAGAAACAGACACTCACCAGCCCAGGAGTCCGACACCATCTTTGCTGGTCTTCAGATTCCCTGCACCGCCATCTTGGCTGTGGGATTTTACTGCTTCCTGTTTCACCGCCAGCTCCCCACTTGCACATATGAAGGTGGGCCTGGCGAGGATTGCAGTAGTGGGAGCGGATACCTGTCAGAACAAGATACCAGAAAAAGAAAATTCAAATATGGTGTGGGGAGGTGGATTAGAGATAATTTCACTTTTAAGTGAGGTCGGGTTCCCATATGTGCGAATTGGATGCAGTGTGATCGGCTCTCAATGGAGCGGGTTCACGCATGTCCGGGGCGGCCGCGGTGCGGTTTTCAAAAGGGTCCTGTGCATTTCCGGGTCCGGTTCAGGTGCGAATTCAGACCTGACCCCAGGCTGGAAACTGCGACCCAGCCTGAAGGTCTTTTTTAGGTCAGGAAATAGATGGTTTGTAAAGCTTGGTGCTGCCACCTCTAACAGGACTGCACGTGGCAATGGCCTTTGGCTGCCTTGTGGGAAATAAAGCCCTGATCACTATTAATAAATTGCTAGTAAACTCCGCTTTGTCACTTTCACCTACACATAAGCTTGTAGTAAGGCTTACCTGTGGGTCACATGAATATCTCCTCAACATGAACCATTTAGGAGGTATTCACGTTTTTGGTGATGTCATTGGCGCATGAGTTGAGGGCACACAATCCAGAATGCTGTACCGTGACTCCTTTGCGCATGCGTGGCAATGACATCATTCAAACAGCCGGAGACCGCAAACCCAAAAGTAAGACCCGGTGAAGATGGAAGCCTTGTTAGCGGTGACAGTGCGCCCCTGGAGGGATCCTCTTTACAGGTAAGTCTGTCATAATGTGCTAAATCAAACTGATAGCCCCTTAAAATGCTTAGTTATCTAAATTGTTTTATTACCTCATTTTCCCCTTCTTTTTATGCCATTTTTTCTTAAAGTTTGTTATATCTCAGCATTTAAAGCACACTTTGTACCAGAATCCTAATTCTAGTATCTTATAAAAAGAACAAACTGAAGATTAATATTTGCACTCTTTCATTGAGTCATAAACAACTTTAGTATCTAGATGGAAGAACAAATTTTATTCTCAATACTGTGAAAGCGGTATTAAACCCAACAGCAAACTTTTATTATATTGCAGCTTACCAGTCCTTAGATGAGATGGCTGCATTAGTGTTCTTTTTTAGTTTTTCTTTCCCCTACTTTCATCTAGTGATCTGATCAGTAAGTCTGCTGTTGTTAAACAGAACAAGCTGTCCTGCAGATGTAGTGGTTACAGGGTTGAGACAAACCATTTACCAATGACAGCAGGGGCAGCCCTTCCATTAGGGGCAACGCCCCCCTGCCCCCTATCTATGTGTCCGGCCCCCTGATCTACGCGCCGGACTATGGATTCCAATGGGGGGGTTGAAGAACCTGATAAGAGCCTCTAATTGGCTTCAATAATGTTGGGGGGCGTGGCCTGGTCGGAGTCCAGGCTGAGGATGCCACTCCATCCATTTACTGCAGTAGGACACCTTAAATGTGCGACTTCCAGAGGCCATCCTTCCTTTCTTGAATCTTTGCAGGAGCCAGGATGGGCTCCATCCCCTTTCAGCACTCTAGCAGCAGCTGCAGATGCACTGTCTACACTTTTCCCAGGTCTCTGTGAATGGAGGAGGTGGACCTTTCATTCATCCAGCCATCCATTCTTATATGGCTTTTCATTCTTGGAGGCTATAGTAAAACTTCTGTGAATGGAGGAGGCGGACCTTTCATTCACCCAGCCATTCATTCTTATATGGCTTTTCATTCTTGGAGGCTATAGTACAACTTCTGTGAATGGAGGAGGTGGACCTTTCATTCATCCAACCATACATTCTTATATGGATTTTCATTCTTGGAGGCTATAGTACAACTTCTGTGAATGGAGGAGGCGGACCTTTCATTCATCCAGCCATCCATTCTTATATGGCTTTTCATTCTTGGAGGCTATAGTACAACTTCTGTGAATGGAGGAGGCGGACCTTTCATTCATCCAACCATACATTCTTATATGGCTTTTCATTCTTGGAGGCTATAGTACAACTTCTGTGAATGGAGGAGGGTGGTGAAAAGGGGCGGGTATAGTCAGCAGTGTTGATGGGTGCACATGACAGGTCCCCAGCTCTGTTAACCTCTGCAGCTCCAGAAGATTACAGCTACAGGGTGTTAGGGAGGGGTTTGGAGGAACAGAGGATTTTAACTATGACAGCTGACACCAGCACAAGGGATACTTCACATTATTTTAAGTACTAGGGGCGGCCCGCCCATTAAAGGCTTCAAAATAGAGCGGACTCACGTGTGTTAGAAAAGCAAACGAACATTCGCTTTTCTAACACTGAACAGCCTTCTCTGCCAATCAGGAAGCGCGGATCTGTAACACGTTTCCCGATTGGCTGAAAAGTTAGGCGATCCTATTGGACACCTTGGAGGAGGAGGAGGAGGGGGATGCACGGCAGAAGCCGCTGTGACCCACATCACGGAGGAGGAAGAAAGCTGCTCACCGGACGCCGCTTCCTAGATGGGGTAAGTGCAGGGCTTTGATGTCCCAACTGCCCGCCCGGGAAGGGGGTGGGTGGTCGCCACTGGTAAGTACCATCTCCCTTTTGCTTACTTTATTATTATTTTTTTTTTTTAGTTTTACCTCTGAATACATTTTTGGAATGCAATCAGTACCTGAATTTGACCTGATATCTGCCTCTTGCAGTTCTGGAGTGTGAGGGGAAGAAGAAGTAGCCAACCAGTTCACGAGCTAAGAAGAAGCATCATGCTCGTAGGAGGAGAAATCAGAGTGAAGGAGATGCGCTGCTTCTCCTTTCACTGTCCAGGCACAGGTGAGTCCAGGATGACCTGGGATCAAAGGAAGTAGGCTAAATGATGCTGATCATCAGAATGGGGACTTCTAGTAGCAGATTTTTTTTAATGGCCTATTCACTTTTATTTTATTTTTGAGTTCTGTTTTAATGGAAATCAAGCTGTTTTTAAGCATGATGATTCTGACCAAACACACCGGTTTAACCATGTCAAAATACACCCCATCTGATTAGGTTGTCCATGCATCAAATCGTAGATACTTGAGGGCCAATGTACTGTAAAATGTTGGATTTCCCATCACTTTCTGTCTCATAGATAAAGATCTCCATGACAAATAGAGAGAGTGAATCCCCCAGAGGCAACACACAGAAATAAAATCCTGCCCTTCCCTGCTCCATCCTGAATTAAGCTGTCATACATTTTGGAGTTAAATGCCCACAAAGTATTATTGTTGGTGTCGCCTTCTCAATTTTCCTATCTGTTGGCATTTTTTTTGCATTTTATTAAAATCTCATCTCTCCTAACTGGTCACCAATAAAACCTCCCAAGCCCGCGGGTCATATGTGTCAGTATGTACTGCCTAAGGACTGGACTAAACTCCCTGTATCCAGCAGATTCAGGCTTTCTAGGCATGGCTGATGATTGAACAAAGGTTTTTCTTTTTTTTAATGTGGTCCCTGTCACCACAGGGTCACTTCTAGTCGCAAAGCACCTATGAAAGAAGAGACAATATACTCATCCTTCTGGCACCCTGCGTGTTGAAAAGCTGCTGCTTCTCTGTTCCCTATCCACTGCGTGAATGTGTATTGTAGAATAACTGCTCCCCCTGCTACATACTGTGGTTCCTCCCGATGGCTCATATAACTACAGTATGTAGACGTCAGTGGAAGGAACCATAACATACAGCAGGGGCAATAGATATTTGACTCACCTGAGCCGTGGAATACCTGCAGCGGCAAGCAGCAAGTGTCAGCTTTTCAACATTGCGGCGATAGGGTCACTTTAAAATTGAACTTATAGTAAAGTTTTATCTTTCACTGGTTTCCCATCAAGTGTAACCCACACAGCAGAATATTTATCTCAGCCTCAGTGGCAGCTGGGGGGTGGCAAACAAGCCAAACCCCCCCCCCCGTTCAGTCGATCAGTCAAACCCCCCACCCTCCCCTGTCGCTCGCTCGTTCATCCGCCCACCAGCCCCGCACTTACCCCATCTAGGTTGTGGGCAGCTTCGGTTCCTTCCTACGGCTCCTCCTCCTCGGCAGCTTCACCCTGTGTCTCCAGCTTCACGGCGGCTTCCCTCCTCCTTCCCTCGGTGGCCAATACGATTGCTTCTCCTCTCGGCCAATCAGGTTTTAAGACCCGCTTCCTGATTGGCCGGGAGGAGAATCAGGAAGTCAATAGCGAATATTAATTTGCTATTGTCACACAACTGGGTGGGCTCCGGGGGCGCAATGCTCTGCACCCCAAGCCCACCCTTTTTTGAAGCCAATTAGCGCCTCAGGCTCTAATCATGTGCTTCTAAAAAAGAAAAAAAAAAACAATTGGAATCCATGCGTCCGGCATCCTGCATTGAGATTAGGGGCGGGGCATATGGATCAGAGGGGTAGCGCCCCTGTGCCCCTTGTGGACGGACGGCCACTGCTCAGCATTATCCACTGTGCAGCCCTGCCCAGAGCCACATAACACAAAACATCAAGTCAAGTCAGCTATTTATATACCATACCTGTGGAAGCTGGAAATGACTGTAGTAGGCACCACTACTCCAGTTATCTTTTATTGTTACATAGTTACATAGTCGGTAAGGCTGAAAAAGACAACAGTCCATCCAGTTCAACCACCCTGGATGTGCGTGCGTATATCAATAATAATTAGTATATCCCTGTATGTTGTGATCGTTAAGATGCCCATCTAATAGCTTTTTGAAACTATAGATGCTCCCTGCTGATACCACTGCTTGTGGAAGAGAATTCCACATCCTTACCGCTCTGGCAGTAAAGAACTCTCTAGGTAGTTTAAGGTTAAACCGTTTCTCTTCTAATTTCAGTGAATGGCCGCGTGTCTTTATACACTCCCTTTCACTGAACAGTTTTTCTCCTATGCTAGGGTCACCAGTAAGGTACTTGTGTATCGCTATCATATCCCCTCTCAAGCGTCTCCTCTCCAGAGAGAATACATGCAATATTTGTAGTCTTTTCCCATAGTTGAGATCCTCCAGTCCCTTTATTAGCTTTGTTGCCTATCTCTGGACTCTCTCCAGTTCCAGCACATCCCTCCTGGAAAAATGATCATTTTATCTCTGGAGTAAATCCCCTTTTTAATGCATGCCAATATTCTGTTGGCTTTGCTTGCAGCAGCTATAGGTTACTGTATCCCTCGTTTTCCTTTGTGAAAACTGAAGAGAAGAATGCATTTAAAACCTTTGCCTTCTCTTTGTCTTTAGCAACCAAATTCCCTTCATCATGTTTTATGGGGCAAATATGTTCTGGCCTCATATACTTACTGTTAATATATTTTAAAAATTTCCTGGGATTTTTTTTTTTACTCTCCTCCGCTGTGTGTCTTACGTGGTCTATTTTAGATGACCTGATTGCTCTCTTACATATCTTATTACATTCCTTGTAGTGTTGGAATGCTGACAATGACCCCTCAGTTTTATATGTTTTGAAGGCCTTTTCTTTTGCTTTTATATGCATTTTTACGTTAAAGTTTAGCCACCCAGGTTTAATTTTAGCTCTTTTATACTTATTGCCTATTGGGATGCACTAGCCAATACCTGGCCAATAATTCTTTCCAGGTCCTTTTTGAGCCGCAGGCCTGCTAGATTGTGAACACTGGAGGTTGGCTGATCAGCACAGGCGCCATTCAGGGAATGCTTTGCATTATCTCAATGAATGCAACGTTTTCTCTGATTGTACAAAGTGGAGAGCTTGATGTCATCATTCAATCTCTCCACCTTGTCCAGTCTGAGATTGCTTTGCGTTCATTGAGAGAATGCAACACCTTCTCTCAATGGTGCCCAAGCCCAGCGGCCAACCTACAGCGTTGTAGCCACTCAGCACAGGATCTGGAAGCAAGTGGAGACCTAAAAGATCTCCGTCACCTGCAACCACTGCTCCCTCTCTAAAGCTAGCTGCTCCTCTTTTCTGTTAATTTGAAGTCTTTATAACCTAGATGGTTAAAGGGGTAATAAACACCACTTGGTGACTTGTACTTACAGGTAAGCTTATAATAAAGCTTACCTGTAGATAGAAGGAATATCTCCTAAACATGCACTGTTTTGGTATTCACTATTTCTGCAGCCGGTGATGTTATTGACGCACTGCGCTCTGCAAGAACAGCAAACAGAGTATGTCATCCTTTCAGAGCACTGTGCCACCCATGCGCATGCACGGGAGTGACGTCATTGCGGCTTAGCCATTCAAACAACCGGAGGCCGCGAACCTAGAAGGAAGATTGGGTGAAGATAGAAGCCCTGTCAGTGGTGACAGCGCGTAGTAGGAGGGCTTCGTTTTAAGGTGAATCTTTCATAATGGGCTAGTATGTGATGCATACTAGCACATTATGCCCTTAACTTGCAGAGGGAAATTTTTTTCCCCCGGACTCGGGACCCACTAACAGGCCAAGTTTTGCAGGATAACTGAAATGCATCACAGGTGATATAATTTGCTGCCCAGTGATTGCAGTATTCTAGTCTGCATCTCCCCAAGGTAATACTTAAAATCTGGCCTGTTGGTGGGTCCTGAGGACCGGAGTTGAGAACCACTGCTGTAGAAGCACAATCTCTCTTTATTAGAAATCAAACCAGACATTGTTAATTAACCAGGACTTTAACTGAATAAATTCAGTTGGACATACGGTTCTTTGGTTGGTTCCATTCAAACATTACATGAAGCAACATCCTGCCAAAACATGTCATTCTCCATTGACCATTTTTTAAGTAAGAGCTTTGTAGGGCTGTAGTGCGCATACCTTGGATCTTGCTTGTTCCCAAAAGAATGGATATTTAGGATACAGTCCTTTTGTCCAGTGATGGGGTCCTGCTAAGCCCAACTCTTTGCAAGTGACGACATCTCGCATGTTTGATCTCCCTCTCAACTCTCAACAACCAGAAGACCACACCTCCTCCTGTATATATCTCTTCTGGAAAGGAAGCACACCACAGCACACCATTAACCCCTGAATCACCAACTATAATCCCTTTGGTACAAAATGCAAATAACTTTTTAGGCGCCTGCCTGTGTGCCTATCACAGTGATCATATGACTGGGAAGCCCATGTAATGCCTCCAGTGTTACGAATGTAGCGCTACCCCTGCAAGGACTGCTGGTAATAGCTGGTTCTTCCCTAATCGTGCAGAGGCTGCCAACCACCCCAAACACCAGTTCTGTCACAACCAGGGGTCAGGCTCAGAAACCTATAGCAGTAGAGAGGTTCCCAGCGACCAGCAGGATAAATACACGAGCAGATCACTCTAGCAGATGACATGGGCTCACCTGAAGTGTGAAGTCTAAGCAATAACCGACATTCAACAGAGCTCCTGATCGTGGAGATGGGTTTTTCTGAGTGTTAGTATCAGGTTGGGGCCCTCAGGACAAGCCAAAGGAGAGTAACAAGTGGTTGCAGATAAGAATCAAGCAGAAGCATTGTCAAGGAACAAGTCAAAGGCCAGTAAAGATTAGTAACGGAGATATGAATGGCATCAGGAGTGACAAGAGCGAAATATTGGCTGGAGAGAGCACAATAATCTGGCAAACAGGAAGTGCAACGGTACGGCTTAAATAGGAAGTTCATGGTAGGAGCAAAGGGTTCAAAGTTCAAGGGAAACAAGAGTTAAGGCAGGATCACTCAAGGAATTGTTCAGATTGCTGTCAAGCATCCCAGGTGGCTCAGCAAGAAGAAACATTGCCAGACACAGCAGAGGTCATGCACTCCAGCTCCAATAACTCAGTCTAGGGGATGTTGTTTTGAAATGTATTGCTTGCATAACAGGCTTATGTTGGACGAGCATGCTGGAAAACCAGCAGCTAACCGGCTCCTGATCAGCGCTCTCAACCAATGGCTGAGAGCAATGACCGGAGTGTTCTGGTGGGGGGGCAATCCTTCTGTCAGAACACAATAGCTCAGCAGTACTAACAACGGAGTGTTAGTACAGAGGCTCCGACCGGAGCTGACAGTTTTTTTTTTTCTTTCAACACAGCGGGTTAGTGTGTACTGGGCTTCAGGGCATTGGGTACTCCCAAAAATGATTATCAACAACAATAAGAGAGTCATATTCTCCATAGTCTCTTAGTCTCCAGGTGACTGGGAATAGTTGTTGACCATGAGGCAATTTCCTTTGGCATCTGGTTACCTTGCGCCCTTGCACAACTATTGGTACCCAATGTGATTTTCAGCACGCTGCACAGTAACAAGGGGACTCTTTCTCTTGGCTTACACTCCAGGATCCTGTTGAGGACAGGGAGATGGCCAGATCTCTGAGACCCTATGAGAGTTGTCTCAGTCCATAGCTACCCCTGACACATCCCCAAAAAGCACAGCGTCATCAAAAATCAATTCAGGGTCTTTACTCACAAGTCCCCAGTACAGTTGCCCCCC
>BLSH010115208.1:1191073-1204025 GCA_018402905.1 Glandirana rugosa
ATGTATTTCTACGGGATCCGATATTTTTCAAACGGTTCTGGGACTTTGACTCGACGTCGTACTACAGGTACACCACTGGTATCTCGCCAAATTGTCCTGTCCAAGGTGAGTCTTGTCCGGAGTGGTACCAACTGGTTTCCTCAACTCACGTGCACGAGTCGCAGTATAGGTCTCCAACAGATACCCTTTTTCTGTATACTCACGACGGTCGTAACGACGTCTCCAACTTCCCCACCCCCAGTCGGACAGTCACGAGTCTGGTATACGACGTGTGACGTAGTTTAACGACATACCGACACCAGGGTCTTCCTTCGGATTGTCCTTAGTCTGCTTGTCTTCAGTAAACTGTTTGCGGGTTTTCTTGTGCATCATCTTTAGAAGAGGCTTCCTTCTGGGACCACAGCCATACAGCAATTTGATGCAGTGTGCAGCATATGGTCTGAGCACTGACAGGCTGACCCCCACCCCTTCAACCTCTGCAGCAATGCTGGCAGCACTCATATGTCTTTTTCCCATAGACAACCTCTGGATATGACGCTGAGCACGTGCACTCAACTCCTTTGGTCAACCATGGTGAGGCCTGTTCTGAGTGGAACCTGTCCTGTTAAACCGCTCTATGGTCACCACATGGACATCATGCTGCAGCTCAGTTTCAGGGTCTTGGCAAACTTTTTATAGCCTAGGGCATCTTTATGTAGAGCAACAATTCTTTTTTTAAGATCCTCAGAGAGTTCTTTGCCATGAGGTGCCATGTTAAAATTCCAGTGACCAGTATGAGAGAGTGAGAGCGATAATACCAAATTTAACACACCTGCTCCTCACTCACACTTGAGACCTTGTAACACTAACGAGTCACATGACACCGGGGAGGGAAAATGGCTATTTGGGCCTAATTTGGACATTTTCACTTAGGGGTGTACTCACTTTTGTTGTCAGCGGATTAGACATTAATGGCTGTGTGTTGAGTTATTTTGAGGGGACAGCAAATTTACACTGTTATACAAGCTGTACCCTCACTACTTTACATTGCAGCAAAGTGACATTTCTTCAGTGTTGTCACATGAAAAGATAGAATAAAATATTTACAAAAATGTGAGGGGTGTACTCACTTTTGTGAGATACTGTATCTGGATTTCACCAAACCATTTGATACAGTTTCCCATTAAGACTTTACACATTGAGGGCTGTTGGCATTGATGACAGTGTATGTACCCGGATAGAAAACTGGTTACCGGAGCACGTCCAGAGGGTGGTCATAAACAGCACATCTTCCGAATGGTCTGGAGTTGCAACTTCAGGGCTCTACCTTGGAACCAATTTTGTACATAAATGCTATACTGTAGAGGTTGGAATAAATAGTTCAATCTCAGTGTTTGCTGATGATACAAAGCTAAGCGAACAATAACTTCACAGCAGGATATACTGTAAAATCTTTACAAGAAGACCTCAACAAAAAAAAGGGGTGGGCAATCACATGGCAAATGAGGTTCAATATTGAAAAATGTAAAGTAATGCACTTGGGGCTAAAAAACTGGGGGGAGAACCTCTGGAGGAATCCAGGATGGAAAAGGATCTGGGGGTCCTAGTAGATCACAGGCTCAGCAATAACATGCAATGCCAAGCTGCGGCAAGCAAGGCCAGAAGACTCTTACCCCTACTTGCCAATAGTCCTGATTTTCCCGGGACAATCCCGATATTTGGACCCTCATACGGATCTGAGTGCATCCCAATAGAAATCCTAGGATTTTGCTTTTGTCCTGGGCATCAGGACTTTATTTGGCACCGATCGCAGCTTCTGGCTACAAAAATATGGCCGCAAGCTCTCTTTCTGGCTAGCAGGTCTCTTTCCCCGTGTGTTCAGTGGAGAGGGGAGGGGCTTCCAATCCGTGCAGCCAATCGGCTTCTCTCTTCAGTGTACAAGTAGGCAATTCTCTTGTACATTGAAGCCGGTTAGCTGCACGGATCGGAGACCCCTCTCCACTGAATACACGGGGAAAGAGACCTGCAAATAAAAAAAGGAGCTGCCGCCAACCCTCCGCTCTGTGGTCTGCTGCCGACGGGTCTGTGTCCGACGAGACGAGGCAGAGCCAAGGGAGTCCACTGGGGGCACCGGGTGTAAGGAGGGACTCCGCTGGGGGTACCTGATGTAAAAAGGGACTCCACTGGGGGCACCAGATGTAAGGAGGGACTCCACTGGGGGCACCTGATGTAATGAGGGACTCTACTGGGGGCACCTGATGTAAGGAGGGACTCTGCTGGGGACACCTGATGTAAGGAGGAACTCTGCTGGGGACACCTGATGTAAGAAGGGACTCCGCTGGGGACACCTGATGTAAGGTGGGACTCCACTGGGGACATCTGATGTAAGGAGGGACTCTGCTGGGGACACCTGATGTAAGGAGGGACTCTGCTGGGGACACCTGGTGTAAAGAGGGACTCCACTGGGGGCACAAGATGTAAGGAGGGACTCTGCTGGGGACACCTGGTGTAAGGAGGGACTCCACTGGGGGCACCAGATGTAAGGAGGGACTCCGCTGGGGACACCTGGTGTAAGGAGGGACTCTTCTGGGGACACCTGGTGTAAGGAGGGACTCTGCTGGGGACACCTGATGTAAGGAGGGACTCTACTGGGGGCACCTGGTGTAAGGAGGGACTGTACTGGGGACACCTGGTGTAAGGAGAGACTGTACTGGGGACACCTGATGGCACCCACTGATTCTGGTTTATTATGGTGAGTTGAACTATTTCATTTTATACTACAATGTAATATAAGAAATAATGTGCTTCAATCATCCTGACACCATACCAACCATGGTGCCGGGATGATTAAAGCGCTAACACCAGGTGTTTGGAGTATCTTTATCTGCTGATTGTTAAACTTTCTGGAATACAAATATTGCCTATTGTGGTGTAGCATCTGGGCCTGCTGTCCCTCCATCCCTCTTTCTATCTTTCCTTCCTTCCTTTCCTATCTATTTCTTTCTTTCATCGCTCGTTCATTTCATTTTCTTTGCGTGCCACGTTTTCCTTTCCCCACTACACCACGCCTAAAAACAAATTCCCTGCCCCCTAATTATAATAAGACTCCGGCCACAGACAAAAAAGTGTCCCTATAATCCATGCATTAAAAAGTTTATTTACTCAAAAGAGAAAACGATCATTCTACCACTTTACAAAGCTCTGGTTCGGCCAAATCTGGAGTATTCTGTCGAGTTCTGATCACCGATCCTCAGGAAGGATGTGCTGGAACTGGAAAAATTCAGAAGAAGGCCAAAAAAGCTAACAAAGGGACTGGAGGACCTCAGTTAAAGTGGTTGTATCTCCTAGAAAAAAAAAAAGAAAAAAAACACTTGCAGGGCAAAGGCATAATGAGCTAGTATGCACCGGATACTAGCTCATTATGAAGTACTTACCTCAGAACAAAGCTCAGACAGGTCTGCCCGGTCCCCAAAGAGGAAGCTGTCATCTTACCTCCGTGGAACCTTCTGGGTACGCGGCTCCGGCGCTGTGAGTGGCCAGAGGTGCAAGAATTCACTCCCGTGCATGCATGGGAGCTCGTCTTTATGGCGTACTTTCGGGCAGGGTCCAATGCTATGCGCCGGGACATCACTGCACATGCGCCTGCTGACGTCAGCGGCGTTTGCAGTGAGAATATCTCCAAAACCGCACAGGTTTAGGAGATATTCATTTTACCTACAGGTAAGCCTTATTATAGGCTTACCTGTAGGTAACAATTTCATTTTAGGGGATACAACTGCTTTAAACTAATTTTCCCTGAAGAAGAGACGCTTAAAGTGGTCGTCAAGTCATCACAACCACTTTAAAGTGGAGTTCCACCAAAAAGTGGAACTTCCGCTGGTTGGATTCCCCCCCCCCCTCCAGGTGTCACATTTGGCACCTTTCGGGGGGGAGGGGGAAGAGGACACTTGTCTTTAGACAGGTGTCCTTTTCCACACATCCGGGAGCTCTGGCCGGCTGCCGCGGCCACTGACGTCAGCAGCCCGGCTCCCTCCTCGCTCTGCTACTGGCCGCCGGGCCAAAAGCAGAGCGCAGCAGAACCTCGCGCATGCGCAGTAAGGTGCCCGGCGTGAAGCTGTAATGCTACACGTCCGGGTTCCCTTACCCACAATGGACGCGGCCGCACCCGACCCCCGATCCGAAGATCGGTGGCGGGTGCCGACATCGCTGGACTCCAGGACAGGTAAGTGTCCTATTATTAAAAGTCAGCAGCTACTGTATGTGTAGCTGCTGACTTTTAATTTGTCTTTCCCTGGCGGACCTCCGCTTTAAACTACAGGTAAGCCTATAATAATACCTGTAGGTCCCGGGAATATCTCCTAAACTTGCATAGTTTAGGACATATTCCCTGTATCTGCATGTGCCAACGTCATCGGCACATGCGCACTGATGAATCGGCCCCAGGGTGCCGTTTCTTCAGTTAATGTGCCGGAACGGAACGGCGCGCTGCGATTGGCCGGAGCCTGCGATCCCGGAAGAAGACAGAGACAACATGATGCCGGTCACAGCGGTGCTCAGGGACCGCTGCAACAGCGTTGATCTAAGTATGCGATGCATACTAGCTCATTATGCCTTTGTCTTGCAGGTGTTTTTTTTTTTTTTTTTTTCAGCCTTGTCAACTACTTTAAGAGGAGATATGATCGCAATGTACAAATGTGTCAATGCTGATTCTAGCACAGGGAGAAAACTATTCTCAGGTCACTTAAAGCGGAGTTCCACCCAAAAGTGGAACTTCCGCTTTAAGGGAAGGTGACCTCCCCTGACATGCCATGGCCATTGGCATGTCATTTTCTTGGGGGGGGGCGGCCGGGGACCCCGTTTTCACAGGGTCCCAGGTCCACTTTCTCTCCTGGTGCTGCAGAGCCATAAGGAATTTACCTTCCTCCTCTCCCACCTGGCAATCTTCTGGGACACATCACAGGTCCCAGAAGATACGCCGACCATTCACAGGGCACAGCGTGACTCGCGCATGAGCAGTGCGCTCCCGGCTTTGAAGCCAAAGTCGGGTGCCCACACCTGTGATGCCGGCGCTGCAGAGCAGGAGGGGGAGAAAAGCGACGCTGCGGGCGGCTGCATTGCTGGAGCCTGGAACAGGTGAGTGTCCAATTATTAAAAGTCACACTTTTTGTAGCTGAACTCTGCTTTAAGAAGACATGTGGACACTCAATGAAGGTAAACAAGAAAGTACTAAAGGCAAAATGTTTTTTTTAGTTTTGGATAGAGAGGAGAGGGATTAGAACACCTGTCAGTTTTTATTGCTGTCTGTGATCCCGTTAACCGCCTGCGAGCCGTATACTGCCCTATAGTATAAGGCTCTCCTGGGCAGGATCACATACCTGTACGTGATCCTGCACTTCCGGGTCTGGGGAACACACGCGCACCGCCGGCGACCCATTTCCACTGTGATTGAACACAGCGGGAGCCAATCAGCGGGTCCTGCCGATCGTTCGGGACACAGGCAGAACAACGGTCTGCCAATGTAAACAAGGCAGATCGCCGTTCTGTGAGAAGGGAAAGTTGTGATCCTGTGTTTCTGCAAGCAAGAACACGGACATCTGCCTTCCCATAGTACAAGCACCACACACTTTGTACACAAGCACAGGTTAGGCAAACATTTAACCCTTGGATCACCCCTGATGTTAACCCCTTCCCTGCTAGTGCCATTAGTACAGTGGCAGTGCATATTTTTAGCATTGATCACTGTATTAGTGTCAGTGGTCCCCAAAAGTGGCACTTAGTGGCCGATTTGTCCGCCACAATGTCACAGTCCCACTATAAGTCACTGATTGCTGCCATTACTAGTAAAAAATAAACATTCCATAAAAATATCCCATAGTTTGTACATGCTATCACTTTTGCGCAAACCAACTTTCCGGGGCTGAAGTGGTTAAACAAGAAGAGTCTTAAAGTATAACTTTTTTTTTAGTTTTGGATAGAGTGGAGAGGGATTATAACCCCTGTCAGTTTTTATTGCTGTCTGTGATCCCATTAAGGAGCCCCTCTCTGTTTGTCCTGTTTACCATTATCATTGAAAGTGAAAGTAAAAGAAAACCCCACATTTCAAGTTATCCCCAGAAAAGTAATACAGGGGAAATCTTCCAATGAAGGACACTAGTTCTGGTAACCTGGGAGTCCCCAAGGAATTCCATTAATTTGCAGAGATTTCCACTCACTTCCTGTTTTGACTATGAGACAGGAAGTGAAGGGAAATCTCCCCAATGGGTAAAACATCTGACAAGGGTTACAACCCTTCCTTACTCTATCCAAATGGGGTGACCACTGGATCTATATTATCCAACCCATTGCCCAGTCTAGCTGTTGATAACAGATCTCCGCAGGGGGAAAAAAACAGGAAAAAAAGGGGTAAAAAAATGCTATGGGACCATAGGTCCCAGCAGGGAACCAGGCCACTACTCCTCACACTAGGCAGAAAGAACTGTAGTGTCTATGCAGTAAGGAAGTTTAAATCAGTCAAGACTGCCCATAGGCGGTGCAGAGTTTATTTTTTCTGCCTAGTGTCCTACTCCTGTAGATGGCGCTATAACTTATGGTCGAGATTAGAAGACGTTATGTCTGACAAAAAAGAAAAAAGTTTTGCCTACTGTTCTACTTTAATCTTACTCTGTGTAAGGGGTTCTTTACTGTAAGACCCCTTTCACACCAAGGCATTTTTCAGGTGCTTTTGCGCAAAAATTAGCGACTTAAAAGCGTCTGAAAAACTCACCCCAATACACCCCAGTGTGAAAGCCCGAGTGCTTTCACACTGGGGCGGTGCGCTTGTGGGACGGTAAAAAAATTCCTGCAAGCCACATCTTTACAGCGGTGTGGGAGCGATGTATTCACCGCTCCTATATCGCCCCTGCCCATTGAAAACAATGGGGCAGCGCCTGAACATAGCTTCGGGAGCGCCGCAAACCGGCACGTTTAACCCGTTTAACCCCTTGTGGGGGGGTTAAAAGCGCACCGCCCGAATAGCGGCGCCATAGCGCCGCTATAACGAGCTGTAAAACGCCGCAAATTAGCAGTGTTTTACCGCTAACGCTCGGGCGGCCCCGGTGTGAAAAGAGCCTTAGAGAGGTAAGAATGTGGAACTCCCTTCCACAGTGTGTGGTGTCAGTAAGGAGTGTCAATATTTAAAAAAAAAAAAAATTAGATGGGCATCTTAGCAAACACAATATAAAGGAATTTGGGAAATGGTAGCGACATAAACACCTACAGGCACGCACACTAGCAAAGCTTGAACAGGATAGACGGTTGTCTTTATTCGACCTTACCAACTATATATCTAGGATAGGAATAATAAATCTATAGTCGACAACCCATTCGATTGACGTGGTTAAAATACGATCATAAATTGTCAGTCGCATTTCTGTTTCCACAATGTCATTTCATAATCTGAGCGGTCAAAATACAATGGTATTCATGAACAACGCATCTCAGTGCTGTTGACTGATGCAAACCTATTAATATTCCACCCCAGGCCAATTTGATCAAATCTGATTGAATTGAGTCGATTGGAAAGGAAATTATGATTATTTGATTTATTGTGGGTTTGATCATTTTGATCAACTGGCAAATCAATCAAATAATAAAATTGAAGTGGATATGACCACCATAACAGTACCCAGGTTGACAATGTTGTTGTCCAAAATGCTCCTTCATAGATACAGTGGAGCAGTAAGTGTATCCTAATGGAAAATAAAGGGGAAACGTCAAAAAAAAAAAAGAAAACAAATGCAGTCACCATATCTAAGGATTGGTAAACTGCAATATATTCAGTTTTTGTTTGTGCATTTAGATATACTTTGAGGAAAAGAGCGGTGCAAGCTGAATGGTGAATTGACACCACATTTGTCAGGTAGTAGGCAGAAAATGACTCCGCTCTCCCAGAGAAAAATAAGAAAATTGTTAGTTGACTGTAATAAGAGATCGGAGCGTTTATAAACACTAACTGACACCATTAAGGCATGACTTGTGCAACTTGGATACAACTTTGGCTTTGACCAGTGATAATGGACAACTGTTGCATTGTATAGTATTCAGGTACAACTTTCATGCAAAGTTTGAAGGCTAACATTAAAGTTTATGGCCTTCAAGTTGCATGAAAGTTGAACCAAAGTAGTGCATGAACTACTCTGAAGTCGTGCAAATCTAAGTCGCGCACACACTATTACCAAAAGTGTCGGGACGTCATTCTTTACACGCACATGAACTTTAATGGCATCCCAGTCTTAGTCTGTAGGGTTCAATATTGAGTTGGCCCACCCTTTGCCGCTATAACAGCTTCAACTCTTCTGGGAAGGCTGTCCACAAGGTTTAGGAGTGTCTATGGGAATTTTTACCATTCTGCGCATTTGTGAGGTCAGGCACTGATGGACAAGGAGGCCTAGCTCACAGTCTCCACTCTAATTCATTTCAATAGATAGAACCCAATAGAACACCTTTGGGATGAATTAGAGCGCAGAGTGTGAGCCAGGTCTTCTTGTCCAACATCAGTGCCTGAACTCACAAATGTCCAGAGTTGTATGACAAGCCAAGGAACAGCTGTTTAGTCCACAGTCGCCCTCAGCCGAGCAACATTTTTACGAGCTACAGTCACTTGTCTGGGAAATCATAAGGTGACGCTGACATTAACATCTCTGCTGGGGAGGAGGTTAATCTAAAACTAAAAATGTTCTCTTTTCTTCTGCAAATATTTGCACGCCGATGGGCCTGAGTTCAGTGACCTCCACAGTACATGGTGGTGTAGCCACTATTGTGTACAAGGGAAATGCTGCTTATTTCCTTTCCTTAACCTGCACCGTGGGTGGTCAACACACAGTATATAAACCTTTCTTTGTATATGCAGCTTTGTTGACACATACAAGAAGGTATATCACTTTTGTCATAATAAAGAGATTTGTTTGGAGTGACCGTCTGCCAGGGGCCAGGGGCCAGGCATTGCTGAGGAATGTGTTTTCGCAAACACAGGTATATGATTGACATGCGGAGCCAATGTCTGCTCACATACTGAGGAAGGGACATATCAACAACGTGGCTTCTCTTAACTGCTCATATCTTGTATGTTGTGAACCGTAACTGCAGATCTAAGGAGACTGAAGAAAGCCTCCAGCCACCTCCACATTAAATTGCTAACACTGTGCAGGTCTGATGATGCTGACAGTGTGTGGGTTCGATAATGCTAAAACCGTGCAAGTTTGATGATGCTAACACTATGCTTGATAGATATTGCCAACATTGTGCAGGTTTGATGATGCTAACACTATGCTTGATAGATATTGCCAACATTGTGCGGGTTTGATGATGCTAACACTGTGCTTGGCAGATATTGCCAACATTGTGCAGGTTTGATGATGCTAACACTATACTTGATAGACATTGCCAACACTGTGCGGGTTTGATGATGCTAACACTATGCTTGATAGAGAATGCCAACACTGTGCAGGTTTGACGTTGCTAACACTGTGCTTGGCAGATATTGCCAACACTGTGCAGGTTGATGTTGCTAACACTATGCTTGATAGATATTACCAACACTATGCAGGTTTGATGATGCTAACACTATGCTTGAGAGATATTACCAACACTATGCAGGTTTGATGATGTTAACACTGTGCTTGATAGATATTGCCAACACTGTGCAGGTTTGATGTTGCTAAAACTATGCTCAGTGCCGGAGTTCTATCGAATAGTGCATCCCCTTCGGATAACGCCTCAGACAATCTGCGCATGCTCAGGACACAATGGCACTCCAGCTGATATGTTGATCAGCTGGCATGACGTCAACACTGTGCATGCGCAGATCGTCTGAGGCGCTATCCGACGATCTGCAAAGAGAGACTGTAATCGTCAGATTCTGCCTGCCTCTCTGCTCATGCAGGAGGATTGACCGATCACGTGACAAGCGGACTTCGGTGTGTTGCACAATTCCATTCTCCCTTTGTAGATCTTCGGATAATCCCTCCATTGATCTGCGTATGCGCAGTGTTGATGTCATGCCAGCTGATCAACATATTAGCTGGAGTGACGTTGCGTACTGCGCATGCGCAGATCATTGGAGGCATTTTTTGGCGGCATGCATTTTTTGATAGAACACCAGGACAAGATCATATCGTGCCCAGGGCAAATATGCCAAATAGTGCCCCCCCCCCCCCCTTCATTATGTGCGAACTTATGAGGAGGAGGGGGAGAGAGAGCACAGCTCGCACCTTCTCCCGGCTCTTTCCTCCTCTCCTTTGCCAGGGCAAAGATGCCAAATAGTGTCCCCCCCTTCATTATGTGCGAACTTATGAGGAGGAGGGGGAGAGAAAGCACAGCCCGCACCTCCTCCCGGCTCTCACCTCCTCTCCTTGCCACTTCCAGCGCTGGGCTGACAGAAGTAGTGATGTTGCAGTCATTATCAGCCTTATAGTAGGAGGAACTTGAGGAGCCCCCCATCCCTACAATACATGTTGCACTCAGGGCAACCGTCCACCCCTTGTCCTTGCCCTCCCCTCTAGATTGTAAGTTCTAAGGAGCAGAGCCCTCTGATTCCTCCGGTATTGAATTGTATTGTAGCTGTACTGTCTGCCCTCATGTTGTGAAGCGCTGCGCAAACTGTTGGTGCTATACAAATCCTATAATAATATTATTAATGTATAATAATGATATATTTAAAAAAATAGCACATGAGTATATTAATTACTGTGTATGCAGCCTGAATGCATTACAGTAATAAACATAAAAGGTTCAAGTGGGCTTTAAGCGTTGGATTAAGTTTTAGGCCTCATACACACGGGCGTATGTTTAAAAATAAGCAAAACGTTGGGTCCGACATCAAGGAAAAGTTTTTTCGGCGTTTTGCATCGGCGTTAATGAGCATTAATGAGCATTGGCGTCAATAGGCATTTTTTTTAAAAAAAACATTCCTCTGCTATTTTTTAACCAGAAAGCGTTGGCGTCAAAAACGGCGGTTAACGCCGGTATGGCGTTAGTGAGTGTTTTGGGGCGTCGGTGTCAACAACGACAAAACGTTACAGCCTCAGAACGCGCTGGTCCCGTGTTCTAGTTACACCTCTCTAACTCTGATGCCCTCTACTGCTCAAAAACTTCGGCGTTTTTAGGGGGCCATAGAATAACGCCCAAAAACGTGGTGCCAAAAAATGCCCATGTATATGAGGCCTTAGCATTAAAGAAAATCTGAATTGAGAGAAATTTGGAGGCTGCCATTGGTGACATCTTCTGAAAATGCTGGCTGTCTGGCCATCTCTATTTGTGACCCAAAGTACTGAAGAAAAAGGATTAGTATGACAGCCAGGCCACTAACATTACAGTGTCTTGAAAAAGCATTCATACTCCTTGACATTTCCCAATATATATATATTGTGCAGGGTTATCATAAAATTTTAAAAAAGTGATACAATATAATATATGTGAAAAACTTCAAAGTGCTACACACGACCACTAATAAACCGAATTGTAAGGCTTCAAAAGCAAAACAAATCCATCAGAGAGATAGCAGCAACATTAGGAGTGGCCAAATCAACAGTTTGGTACATTCTGAGGAAAGAGGAACGCACTGGGGAGCTCAGCAACATAAAAAGGCCTAAACGTCCATGGAAGACAACAGTGGTGGATGATGGCAGGATCCTCTCTATGGTAAAGAAAAATCCATTTACAACATCCAGACAAGTGAAGGACACTCTCTAGGAGGTGGGCGTATCATTGTCAAAGTCTACAATCAAGAGAAGACTTCACAAGAGCAAATACAGTGGATTCACCATAAGGTGCAAACCATTCATAAGCCTGAAGAATAGAAAAGCCAGATTAGGCAAAAAACATCTAAAAAAACAGACCAGTTCTGAAAAAGCATTCTTTGGATGGATGAAATTAAGATGAATCTGTATCAGAATGATGAGAAAATAAAAGTGTGGAGAAGGCTTGGAACTGCTCATGATCCAAAGCACACAACGGTCACATGGTGGAGACAGTGTGATGGCATGGGCATGCGTGGCTTCCAGTGGCACTTGGTCATTGGTGTTCATTGATGATGTGACAGAAGACAGAAACAGCGGGATGAATTCTGCAGTGTTTAGAGATATACTGTCAGCCCAGATTCAGCCAAATGCAGCAAAGCTGATTGGACGACGTTTCACGGTACAGATGGACAATGATCCAAAACACACTGCAAAAGCAACCCAGGAGCTTTTGAAGGAAAAGAAGTGGAATATTCTGCAATGGCCGAGTCAATCACCTGATCTCAACCCAATCGAGCATGCATTTCACTTGCTGAAGGCAAAACTAGAAAGCCAGAAAGTCCCACTAACAAAGAACAACTGAAGACAGCTGCAGTTAGAGCCTGGCAAAGCAGCAGGAAGGAGGAAACCCAGCGTTTGGTAATGTCCCTGGGTTCCAGACTTCAGGCAGACGTTGCCAGTAAAAGATTGTCAAGAAAATATTAAAAATGAACATTTTATTTATGATTGTATCCATTTGTCCAATTACATTTGAGCCCCTGAAGATGGGGGGGGGGGGGGGTGTATATAAAAATGGTTGCAGTACCTAAAATTTGTACTTTATATTCAATCCCTTGAAGTAAAGCTTAACCACTTCCGTACCGCCGGACATCATATGACGTCCTTGGGTTTGAGTGGTGATATCTGAATGGTTCCTGCAGCTGGCACCATTCAGATACCGTTTTTTTCAGCAGACGATTCTGCACATGATAAAAGTGGTCTTAGTGGCGGATTCGCCGTGAGATCACTTTTATCAACGGTGGGAAAGGTGCCCCCCCTCCCCCTGCTTTCCGGTCATCTCTGACGCTTACCGGACCCGCAGCGGCGGAGATGATCCGATCTGTCTCCCCCAGTGTCTGTGAGACGACTGAGCTGCTGAAGCCGCTCACTCGGCTCCATAACATGGCGGGGCGGAAATGTAAGAAGTCATGTCCGCCCAA
>BLSH010115212.1:9616-27151 GCA_018402905.1 Glandirana rugosa
AAAAAATCTTGTGCGTGATCAACCCAACCTTAAAACGGACTGTCAATATGTCTAAAAGTCTTACATATAAAGGTAAATTCTTTACACATACGTGCCCTTGTACGGAGACACATTTCAAAACCCGGTTAAGAGACTATACTTGTATGGAAACATACTGTTCGTATCCAGTGAATTGGCGAACGGCTGGCGACTAGCCGTTAACTGCCGCTGTTCCACCGAGCACTCGCGTTTAGCGGCAGTATGCTGCCGCCGGCGCGAGTCCTCGGATCACTCGCGCGCGCGCCCTTCCCCCTCACACAGAGCGGAGGTCCGTGTTTACATACACGGGCCTCCGCTCCTTCGCTCCGGGGGGGCCATCGTGGGTAGCCGGCGGCAATCGAAGCCGCCGCACCCACTCCCTGGCCCTCCCCGAACACAGTGAGCGCGCGGGCGCGCCTCTGGCGGCGCGCGCGCGCGCTCACTAGGCTCCTGAGCGCGGCCGCCGTCGTATGACGGCGATTTGCGCTCACGAGCCACCTTGTCGCCGTCAATTGCCGATCAGCGGTCGGCAAGCGGTTAAGTGACCTATGCTTGTCATACAAAGGTATGTTCATATCAGAGAATTGGCCCAAAACTTTACACAGAGGCATGTTCCCGTGCATACACATTTCTTAAATGGAAATATACATTCTGAAAATCTGTATAACTGTCAGGCAAAATTCCAACCCAACTAGTGCGTGTTCTAAAAAAGGAACCCACTAACTAACCAAAGTAAACTTTATTTACCTGTTAATCAGGGTACTCAGATGACAAAATAGTACACCAGTAGCAAGACGGATGGTATCATAGAGGGGGGTCGTAGGAGGTTGGTTTGTATAGGTTTCAGTCATAAATGTTGCCACTTACATCCTTGCAGGGGAAGAAAAATTAAAATAAAAATATTGAAGGGGGAAGGGGGAATTCGGGGTATAGCGTCATAGGGATCAAGGAGGATAAGGGCAATGTAAAGCATTTCATGAGTTGCCAGACCAGATATGTACCAATTTGTCCCTCCCAAGCCCCTCTCACAAGGAGGGGGGGAGGGAAGGGGAGAGACAAACGGGACATAGGTGATATAACATAAAAAATTGACATACGACTAATGCTGGCACCTGAAAAACTAAGCCAGCCCCGAGTCAGAGATCAGTAATCAAAAAGACGCTATTATATAGCTATCATGGTGTCAATATAGAGCAGAGCTTCAAAATGTGGAAAAATTCATGAAAGACACTTACATTAAGAATATGCCACATATGCTCAGGTATCGTCCAACTCAGTCAATGGACATGTGAAAAAAGATGAGGATTACAGTCCCGCCTTATGTGGGCATAAGATATTGCGTCTCACATATCAACGAGGGGATCCCCCTATGAGTAATCCTATGGAGGTCCATAGTATGCACAAAGAAAAAGGAAAAAAGAAAAGCAAAAATTAAAAACTCATATGACCCAGGTCAGCATAGGGGAGCCTAAGTTAATAGGCAGGGGAGAATCCATTGGTTATATCCTACCCTCTGACGATATCCAGGATACTAGAGCTCTTCAAGGGGTCCGTCTCCCACACCCGCTTCGGCGTCTGCAGCGGATCGGGAGTGCACGCTGTTTAAATATAGTGTCAGAAACGGCGCCAAAAGTACCCGTCACTCCCCCTATGCGTTGTGTGCTGACATCACACAGAGCGCGCCTGGAGTGTATTGGAGGGAAAGCCGTGCGGCATGCATGTCTTTCGCCCCGCCCTCATCAGATCGCATGACCTGCCGAAGTGCAGAGGACACTAAATCCCACAGCGACGGAGCACAGTGGAGGCCGCAAAGGGAGACCGCATACCAATCATGACTCCCATCCTACCAACCACCAAACAGCACGGGAACGGCAAGCCCCCATCCATCCCGCAAGACCCGCGGGATGGATGGAAAAGACAACAACATAAAAAATGAAATATGAAAAATAAATCAATATAATAAAAAAACAATGCGATCAGCTAAGGAGAGGTAGAAATTACTGGGGCTATGGTGTACCCATCTACAGTGCAGGTTTTTATTGCAGTTGTAATGGAAAGGCCAAAAAGCCATTCCTCTGAGGTGGTAACAGTCAAAGCAACCTGCTTACATGAAAGAAAAGGGATTGGTGTGCAGGAAAATGACACAAGTCAAAAATTTGAAATGTTTTACTTCTAAGGGAAGCCAGTTTGTTGCAGAAGGGCTAAGGCTTTTGTAATGCTTTGTAAGACTCAAGGCTGCTATTGTTGACCCCTGCTTTTCTTATGCTAATTGCCTAGCTGTCATTCTGACCTTCTGGCTTTAAAGCTGTTTTAAACCCAAAACCAAAAATATAATTTTATTGCAGCTTACCAATCATTACATGTGTGGCTACATTGCTTTTCTTCTTTTAGGCTTTTTTTCATGTTTTTTCACCTGGAGATCCAGCCATTCTGAATGAAGGAGTTCAGGGGTACAGTAGCATTGCTATTCTGAGGGAGGGTAGTGTTAGATGTACTAACAGATTAAAGCAGGGTATACGTGGACCAAAAATCGTCCAGTACAGCTGTGTACTGTTCAACTGAAGCTGCTTTAATGACCAGCTTCTGTCTAACAGCCCATGCTGGAAAACTAGGTTTGTTAGGTAGGTACCCCTTGGTAGGTAAACTTCTGCCTGCCAGCCTCCCTTCAACCTGTAAAGAATGTACCAGCACTCAGAAATATGACCTCATACTCACCTGGGTTTTTCAGTCTGTGTTCAACTGGATTCAAGTCAGGACAGCTTATTTACAGTTTAGAAAGGGGATGTGACATTCAGTTTTCCCAGACCAACTAAAAATATACATGCAGTAGTTACGTGCAATGATCCATACATACATGCGCATGAAAGAAAATGGTTTGCAATGGAGTACTTTGATGCATGTGATGGAGCATTGTACTGCATAAATATCAGTCTTCTTGAAAGATGCAGACTTTTTCCTGTACCACTGCTTAAAGAATGTATCTTCTAAAAGCTGGCAGTAGGTTTGGGGGTTGATTTTGAGTCCATCTTCAACTTGAAAAGGTCTAACTAGCTAATTTTTAATAATATCAAACCATACCAGTACTCCACCTTGCTGACGTCTGAGTAGAAGTGGAGCTCTGTGCTCGCTACTGATCCAGCCACAGGCCCATCCATCTTGTCCGTCAAGTGTCACTCTCATCTCAGTCAATAAAACCTTTGAAAAATCTGTCTTCAGATATTTTTTGGCCCAGGCTTGATGTTTCAACTTCTGTGTCTTGTTTAGTGGTGGTCACGTTTCAGCCTACCTTACCTTGGCCATGTCTCTGAGCACTGAACACCTTGTACTTTTGGCTACTCCAGGTAGGTTGCAGTTCTGGAATATGATAGCACTGAAGGATAATGGGTTCCTCGTAGCTTCACGTTTGATTCTTCTCAAACCTTTGGCAGTTAATTTGCATGTTTTGTTTTTTTTTTTTTCCAACACGTTTCTTGCGGCCCTGTTGACTACTTGCAACAAAACGTTCTACGATTCTGTGATCACGCCCCAATATCAAAGCAATTTCAAGAGTCATGCATTCCTCTGAAAGACTTTTTTTATATATTTTTTTTTTTTTTACAATTTTTGACTTTTCAGAGTCGGTTAAATCTCTCTTTTTTTAACCCATTTTGCCTGAGGAAAAGAAGCTGCCTAATAATTATGCAAACCTTGATATAGGGTGTTAATCTCCTTAAGCCCCACACTCCCTCATTACACAAATACATATCACCTTATATGCTTATGCAATAAGCATTGAAGTTTATACAGCTTGGAGTTGGACAATATGCATAAAAATTATGATTTGGTCAAAATACTTGCCTAATTATTGTGCACTCAGTGTATAAGTAGTAAACGGAAAAACTCTTTCTTTGTGTGATAAAGGTTTTACATAAGTAACAGTTGACCATTGCAAGCACCACTGTCAGTAGCAAATGGTTTGTCTCAACCCTGTAACTGCTACATCTGCAGCACAGCTTGTCATGTTGAAAACATACTTACTGGCCAGATCACAAAGTCAAAATAAAGGATAGAAAGCCTAAAAAAAAAAAATGAATGCAGCATCTAATTGGTAATCTGCAATATGTTTACTTTTAGGTTTAATACAGCTTTAATGCTTTGAGTCAATGGCCCTAAATAAGCATGCTGGTAAGTAGTCAATGTTTTCTAGAACCGAAGTACTAAATTGAGAGACACTCGGGCAACTTGCAGCTGCAGAAAGCGGTCAACAATGGAAGCCCTCAGATTTTTCTGATAGGTTAGCTTTGTCATAACTCTACAGCTTACCTACTGATTTGCTCTGAATTTGTTTTTGTAAGTCATATTCTGCACTTGTCTTGCTAGGAAGCTTTCAATAGTTGATGGTATCCAGATTTCCTGGATAGTCCTAATAGACCTAAAGCATGCGACCGTGTTTCTTATGCTAACGCCACAATATTTTAAAGAATAGCTTATCTATAGTACTACCTGCACTGGGTAGGACACTGGGTATTAATAACTAAAATAACAGCCATGGGCAGTGTTTCTCAACCAGGCTTCTGGGTTCTGTGAGAAGTCCCTAAGGGTACTGACGCAACCTACCCGTCAATCACAGATAATTGACGGGTGGATCGGGTCTCAGCCAACACATGCAGAGTAGCATGGGAAGCCGCTGTAAAACGTCCTCTCTCATAGCACACTGCTCCCCACTGGCCCCTCCTTTCTTCCCGTCCACCCCAATTGCTTGTGACATCACCTGGGATGGACGAGAACTGTGTGCCCCATGCCCTGCTTTGACCCCAGTCATGTGCTCTGTGCCTCTTGATCTTCCCCATGTTCTGTGTGCCCCATGCCCTACTGTTCTGCTTTGTGCCCTAATGTGAGCCCCATAATCTGCCATGTGCCCTGCTTGTGTCCCTTGATGTGCCCCATTTTGTGATGTGTGACCCATGATGCCCATTTTGTGCTGTGTGCCCAATTTTCTGCTATGCTCCATTGTTTGCCCCATGCGCTTGTGTGCCCCATGATGTGTCCTATTTTCTGCTGTGTGCCCCATGCCCTGTTGTGAGTCTTATGATGTGCCCCATTTTCTGTTGTTTGCGCCCCACGATGTACCCCATTTTCTGTGTGCCCCATATTTTGCTGTGTGCCCCATGATATGCCCCATATTCTGTGTGCCTTGTGACATGCCTTAATGTGTGCCCTGCTGTCTATCCCATAATGTGTCGTCCTGACCTCCTGTGCTCTGCCCTGCTTCGCCCTGTACACTATCTTCAGTTAAAACCAGAATTGAGTATCTGTGCAGAAAAAAAACAGCACAAGTTTCACATAAAATAGGTACGTTTTTTTAATATTTTTTCTTTCTATTTAATGCTATTAATTAAAATAATTCTATTACAGCTCACTGATCCAACCGATGCTCCATGAGCTCTAGATTTATTTTTATTTATTTCAGGTACTTCTATAGCGCCGTCAATTTAAGCAGCGCATTTACATTTTTACATTCACATCAGTCCCTATCTGCAAGGATTTCAAACTTTTTGCCAGGGGTTCCCCAAAGGTAAAAAGGTTGAGAAACACTGGCCTAGGGAGACCCCTTCTGTTGGCTAAACCATTTTCAACAAATGGCTCAGTTTTGTGTTTAGTGTCTAGGAGTTGGGACCTATAATTTTCTTGCTTATTGTTGGTTGCAATTTTGTTACTGTCTGACTTTTTTTTTTTCTTTTCTTCTTTCTACAGTCGAGCTATTAGCTGGGTAACAGGCCAGATATACAGTATAGATCCTGGTAGTCTCCTCACTTGCAGCCACCAAACACATGCATGCAATTCCCTGCCTCATAGGAGATCAGCCTGTGAGGGTGTTAATTTCTGTGTGAGTGATATGGCTGTCAGTTCCTGCATTAAGCCAGGGTCATCCCAGCTCTGACTTGAGGCAGTCCACTTCTCGGTTGTTAGGAGGTACTCTCTGCTGTCCTGATGCTGCCATGGGCTGGATATGTATGACGAATACTTCCTGTAGGCCAGCAACCTGTCGATCGAGAGCTATTGTCCATCGTCAGGTAGCTCACGAAACATGTCCCTGTATTGCCGACCCAGTCTTTTCCTGAGTGCCACAGAGTGGTGCAGGCGCATGCTTGGCCAGTCCTAGGATGCAGAGGCAGCCCCCGCCCCTTGCGTATGTGCTGCTGCTGGGGGGGGGGTTGTGGCCTCCAGAATAGCTCGGCCGTGTTCTTCTCTGAAAATGCCTGAGTTCTTCTTTTTTGACCCTCCTCCCTGATGCAAGGGGCTTGTGGGTGATACCAGATGGGAAGGCAGGATTGCCAGCAGGGATCAGATCCAGGATGTGGGTTTGCCACTGCACCTTCGCTGTGCCACTCTGCTTAAAAAAAAAAAAAAAGCAACGTCTGTGTCGTCCTGATGCCCCAGTGCATGTCGTCCTGATGCCCCAGCGCCGTGTCCTCCTGACACCTCAGCCCCCCTGACCTTCCAGTACCGTGCCCTCCTGATCCCACTGTAGTGTTCCCTTCTGATCTCCACATACCATACTCTCCTGACCCCCCCCCCACACCATGCCCTTCTGATTCCCTATACCTTGCCCTCTTGATCCCAGCCCTACATACTAACGACCCCTGTACACTGCCCTATATGCTACTGACCTACAGCCTACTGATCTCTGTATGCTGCTCTACATCCTACTACTGACCTCTGTACGCTGCCCTGCACTCTACTGGCCCCTGTACGCTGCCCTACACTCTACTGGCCCCTGTACGCTGCCCTACACTCTACTGGCCCCTGTACGCTGCCCTACACTCTACTGGCCCCTGTACGCTGCCCTACACTCTACTGGCCCCTGTACGCTTCCCTACACCCTACTGGCGTCTGTACGCTGCCCTACACCCTACTGGTGTCTGTATGCTGCCCTACACACACTGGACAGAAATCAAAACAGATAGCCAGGCCTGAAACTACTCAAAAAAATCAGCCCGCAGTACCAGATGTTCTGCTTTCATGATGAACTCTGGCATCAGACTTGAGGGTGACCTACTCCCCAGGCATGAAAAAAATGTGAATGAAAGTGAATGCCGAGTTTCTCACTGAAGCTAACTCTCTTTCGTTCGTCGACAGGCACAGCAACTCTTAGGACTAAGTGGGTTATACTGCCCACTTCAGCAGTTTACTAGGCAGAACAGGCAGTTCTAACAGCAAAAAAAGAACAGTAACAGACACAGCCCCTCCCAGGGGGCAGTCCCCATTGGCAGATAACCCCCATACCCAGCTCTGCTGGCTCAGTTTTTTCTGCCTAGTGCAAGGAGTTAGACCTAGGCTCCCTGTTGGGATCTGTGGTACCACTCTGGTCCACTTTCGGCTGTCTTGGGACAGCCTCACAAATGAAGACTTCAATCAAGCAGCCGTGCTGTGCAATAGGGCTGGGTCTTGGATCCAGGTAGTCTCCCCAGCCAGCCATTACACGTTAGACCGGATGCTTCGCGATGGGTTGCCCGCGACAGACCCCGAACCGGATGGGGTGGCCCAGCGGCTTAAACGCCCCGATGTCGCACGCAGTGCACCCAGGTCTGACAGCTTCCTCCGGTCTAGCCGGGAGCGCGAACGCTGTCTCGGGTGGGATCCCCGTACCACCCGACTAGATGGGGTAAGTACACCGCCCCTCCCCTTCGGGGTGAGCGCGATGGGTGGTTTCCTCCCCCTCTTCCTCGCTAGTGCCCCCACCCCTCCGGGACCCCGTTGTTGCACCCCCCTCCCCCATGGAGGCTTCCAGGGTGGGTTTTTGGGTAAGGGGCCCTGGCTGGTCTCCCAGCGCCCCCCCCCATCTCGACTGTCAGCGCACTCGGCGGCCATTTTCTCGTAGCATTTTTAAAGCCTAGGGAGGGGCCGGTGGCCATTTTGGTGTAGCCGCGGCCCTGTTACAGGGGTTTTTGGCCTCTAGTGTGGAGGGCGGCCATTTTCCCTGTGGTTCTGCACGTGGAAGGCCTGCGAATGCTTGGGGGCAGTCCTGGCTGGTTTTTGGAGCTGATTTACCCCCCAGCACGGCGCAGTTCTCCCTGGCAGCGGCAGCTGCTCTGAGCACAGCGGCAGTGGGCAGCAAGGAGCAGGTGAAGGCAGCGACAGCGGTGGACAGCAGCAGCAGGCAGCTCCTCTCTGGGTCGGGTGGTGAGTCCCTTCGGGGTGCCCCTTCTGCCCAGCCTTGCTCAGCTGTGGGGTGGGGGGGTGCAGTGGTCTCCTGGCTATAGGCCTTATTTATTTAGCACTGCCAGGGTGGGTGACTGTATGGCAACCGATGCGGGTGCTTCCCCACCGGACCTCTCGGTGCCTGCAGCCAGCACTTCAGGGGCTCTAGTAGACGCAATGTCGCTGGTCCTGGAAACGTTTGTCTCCCGGGTAGTGTCCCTGTTGGACCGCAGGGACACCAAAAAGCGCCCCTTGCCCCCCCCCCTTCTTCAGGGGAGGACTCGGACCGTGAGGGGGCTCCTCCGTTGCGGGGACCCCCCCTCCAGCTGTCGGATGGCGAGATTCCCGACGCTCCTGATAGCGGGGATGAGTCTGAGGCGTCTGCTGCTGCGCATGAGAAGGCTTTTGTAGACGCTCTGATTACCTCAGTGCGTGAGACCTTGCAATTGGAAGAAGCATGGGGCACCCTCTCTGGAGGGTGCCCGTCCCCTTCGGGTCACATAGATCAGGCCCTGCGGCTAAAGTCTTTCCGTATGTGGACTTTCTGGATAAGTTTGTTTATAAGGATTGGGCTCGGCCTCAGAGCGCCCTTCCCGTCCCAAAGCGTTTTGCTGTGCGTTATCCCTTTGAGGATAAATTGTTGAAGAAATGGGCATCACCCCCCATGGTTGACTCACCGGTGTCCCGCCTGTGTAAGGCGACCATTATCCCGGTGGAGGGTACGCCATCCTTTAAGGACCCGGCTGACAGGAAGGCCGAGGCTTGCGTCAGGTCCCTATTTGTTCTGACGGGATCGGCCAAGTGGCCCGTCGTGGCCTCTGCGCTGGTGTCGCAAACGCTCACTGAGTGGGCAAAGCTGTTGCACAATGAGTTGAGCAGGTCTCGGGCTTCTCCTGAGTGTGTGGATTTTGCTGATCGGATGATGCAGGTGGCTCAGTATCTGTGCGACGCTGCCCTGGACGCAGCCCCCTGATATCCAAGGCGTCCGCGGTCTCTGTGGTGGCCAGGCGGTGGCTTTGGCTGAAGTGCTGGTCTGCAGACCTGCCTTCTAAGAAGACCCTGGCGGACTTGCCTTTCCAGGGGGGCAGCTCTTCGGTGACTCCTTGGACGAGATGATCAAAAATCTCACTGGAGGGAAGAGCAGCCTAGGAGGAGTACTGACTCCCGTCGCCATCAGGGCCCCTCCTTTCTGGCCTATAGGCAGCCCTTTCGTCCCTCCCGCGCCTCAGGCAAGGGTTCGCAGCCCGCCAAGGCCCCCGTGGGTGGACAGAAGCGTCCCTGGCCGTGTAAGCGCACCAAGCCAGAGGACAAGGTCTCCTCCGCATGAAGGGTTGCGGTTCGGGTGGGGGGACGTCTCCTGGGGTTCGCGGACAGGTGGTCCTCCCGCATCCCGGACCGCTGGGTGCTTGAGGTGGTCTCGGGGTACAGCATAGAATTCCGTTCCCGTCCCCCCCCCAGACAGGTTCTTCGCCTCCAACCTGCAGCTGCCTGTGGGCAGGCTGCGGGACCTGTTCGGGGCTGTGCAGGACCTGCTGGGTCAAGGGGTGATTGTCCCCGTTCCACGGGCGGAACGTTCCCAAGGTTTTTATTCCAACCTTTTTGGTGTTTGTCCCATCCTGGATCTGAAGGACCTCAACAATTTTGTGCGGGTCCGCCGGTTTCGGATGGAGTCGGTCCGCTCGGTAGTAGCGGCCCTGCACCAGGGTGATTTCCTGGCCTCCCTCGACATCAAAGATGGGCATCGCGGTGGTGGCGTATCAGGACTACCTTCTCCTGCGAGCGGAGTCGGCTCCAGCGCTCAGGGGCATTGCGAAGATTACCCTGCGCTCTGCAGGAATTCGGATGATTGATCAACCTCCCGAAGTCGGTTCTGATTCTGTCTCACCGCCTGGAATATCTGGGGCTGATCCTGGATGCGGCCCAGGCGAAGGTTTTCCTTCCGCCAACCAAGCGGCAGACGTTTCAGTCGGCGGTTCGGTCCCTGCTGTCCCAGAAATGGGCCTCACTCCGGTTTTGCATGCGGGTCCTGGGCCTAATGGTGGCCTCTTTCGAGGCGATCCCTTATGTTCAGTACCACACCCGGGTTTTGCAACGGAAGATTCTCCTGAGATGGGACAGGTCCCCATCTTCCCTGGATCGGGTGATCAGGATTGATCACCAAGTGAGGGCCTCGCTTCTCTGGTGGCTGCGGTCCCCGGCTCTTCGGTCGGGGGAAGTCCTTCCTCCCCCTTCACTGGACAGTGATCACGACGGACGCCAGCCTAACAGGCTGGGGCGGAGTCCTGGGGCTGCTCTCAGCCCAGGGACGGTGGTCTCCAGAGGAGTCTCGTCTCCCAATCAATGTCCTGGAATTGCGGGCGATTTGGTGCTGCCTCTCCCATTGGACGTTGAGACTACACGGGTGCCCTGTCCGGATTCAGTCGGACAATGCCACGGCAGTGGCATATGTGAACCACCAGGGTGGGACGAGAAGCTCGGCTGCAGCCTCGGAGGTAGCTCCCATACTGCGGTGGGCAGAAAGCCACATTTCGGCAATTTCTGCCGTCCACATATTGGGGCGTAGAAAATTGGCAGGTGGACTATCTGTCGTCAGCGCCTGGACCAGGGAGAGTGGTCCCTGCACTGGGATGTGTTTTCCGCAGATTTGTCTGAGATGGGGTGTCCCGGACGTGGACTTACTAGCGTCCCGTCTCAATCAGAAGGTGCAGACCTTTGTGAGCAGGACAAGGGACCCCTTAGCGGACGCGGCGGATGCTCTTGTAGCTCCGTGGGCTTGGTATCGATTCATTTATGCCTTTCCTCCTCTCAAACTGCTTCCGCACCTTCTGCGCAGAATAGAAGCGGAGGGTATACCGACCATTCTGGTAGCTCCAGACTGGCCAAGGCGTCCTTGGTATGCAGACGTAGTACGGATGGTGGTGGACGTCCCCTGGCGGCTCACGCTTCGCGAGGATCTTCTGTCCCAGGGGCCCATCTTCCATCCTGCTTTACCCTCTCTGGCTTTAACGGTGTGGCTATTGAATCCCAGGTGTTGAGGGATCGAGGGGTCTCGGACCCAGTGATTCCTACCATGTTGAAGGCATGTACGGCTACTTCACGTTAGATTTACCACCGCACCTGGAAGGCTTACATCCCTGGTGCGAATCCTGGGGGGTGGAACCCTCGTTCCTTCTGTGTCTCGGGTTCTGGCCTTCCTACAGAAGGGCCTCGACCAGAAACTGCCGTTGAGCACTATCAAGGGTCAGGTTTCTGCTATGGTGATCTTTTTTCAGCATCCTTTGGCAACGCATTCATTGATTCTTACTTTCATGCAGGGGGTTCGGCATGTCTCCCCCAAGTTACAGTCGCCTTTGGCGCCATGGGACCTCAATTTGGTCCTCTCGGTGCTTCAGAAGCCGCCTTTTGAGAATATCAGGGAAATCTCTCTGCAGTTGCTTTCGTAGAAGAAAGTGGCTTTCCTGGTGGCTATTACATCCACCCGGTGGGTGTCTGAGTTGGCGGCTCTGTTTTGTAGGTCTCCTTATCTGGTCCTACATTGGAATAAGGCGGTCTTGCGCCCGTCACCTTCTTTTTTGATGAAGGTGGTGTCCTCTTTCCACATCGATGAGGACATTGTCCTTCCTTCGCTATGCCTACGCCCGTCTCGCCCTAAGGAGGTAGCTTTGCACTCCCTGGATGATGTTCGGGCCCTGTGGGTGTATCTGGCGACCACGGCCTCCTTTCGGAGGTCAGGCGCTCTTTTTGTCGTGGTGGATGGCCCATGCAAAGGTTTGGGGGCCTCATTGGCCACTATCTCACGTTGGATTAGACAGACGATGACCCGAGCATATACTGTTCAGGGTCTGGAGCCTCCCCTGGTCACGGCTCACTCTACCAGTGCGATTAGCACTTCCTGGGCTTTTCAACATCAGGCGTCTGTGTCTCAAGTGTGTAAAGCGGCTACTTTGTCCTCTGTGCATACCTTCTTTACAAAATTGATATTTTAACATCCTCGGATGCTGCGTTTGGCCGCAAAGTTTTGCAGGTGGCTGTGTGAGACACGTGTGGTTCCTCACTGAGGGTTCAGTTGGGTGTAGTTCTGTTACCCACCCCTCATTTTTTGGCACTGCTTTTGGACTTCCCACTTAGTCCTAAGAGTCGCTGTGCCTGTCGATGAACGAAAGAGAAAACTGGATTTTTACAGTGACATTGGTTTTAATAGGTTTTTCTAGGTTTTCTTCATGCGGTCTCTACTTTTAATTGATGGCTTGCTAGTTTCTTTTTTTTTTTTTTTTTTTGTTTAAGGGACGCTTGTCCCCGGTGATCTTCAATCTCTATAATGTTGTCTAGGGAGATCTCCATCTTTTAAAGGTTGCCTACCCCTGCTATAGGCTTTCCAGTGCCTCTCAGTTGGCTAGGATGCACAGGCCTTCCAGTGGCACTTTTGCCCTGCTAAGCCCACCTACACTACTGAACCGTATAAATCGCCCTTGTTCTTGGGCTCTGGGGATTGTGCATGGATGTACAGCAGTTGTATGATCAGTGGCTGCCCACTGGTAGAAGAGGACACCTAAGAATCTGAAAGTAAATACAGATGTCAGCAGCGGGGCCTCAAATCTTACACCGTTAGAGAAAGGCACACTTGTAAGGCAAATGTGACATTATGTGAAAGTGTGCTACAATTTTATGGAAGTGTGGCACAGCTGTTCATCCTACTTAAACATTTTGCAGTGAGCTAGCCCTTTGAGAAGGACTTTGTTAGAAAGTGGACCAATCTACTAGTGCTAGATCACCCTGTATCCAGGCTTATTTGTGCCACCATCATTCCTGTTGAGGAATCTTCCCACTTCAAATATCTAACAGGAAGGTGTAGAGTGTTGAGTCTATTTACAGAATTGCTGGATCTCTACTCACACCTATGCTTGCTTTGGCATTAGTATCTCAGACCCTAACAAAATGTTCTAAGCTTCTTCATCAAGGTTTGGCTTCAGAAACCGGTTTACCCCGCTTATATTAAGATGGCGAACCTGGTTTAGGGCCTTTAGTAGTTTGTCACGTGACATTGAACCTGGGTGAGTTGGTCTCTGATTTTGTCTCTGCTGTTGTTTTTTTGTAGAATATTGTGGCTCCAGTGCTGTACTGGGAACCAGACGTCAAAGAAGACCTTGACTGATGATCGTCTGTTTGGAGTTTCATTGGGCATGGTTATTGAGAACCTCATAGGAAGTAAGAGAATTTTTTATGACCCATCAAACCATCAAGAGCAGCCCTCCACTGAATTAAGTTTTGCCACCACCACTAATGAGGGGTGCACATCTTATACCCTTTTCGGGCGGATCATTGGTGGTTTCTCATTTCCTACAATCCCTTTGGACAAATCCTTTGTATTCAGTATCCATGTCCCTATTTATTACAATTATTGTTTTCTTCTTTTTTGCATTTTGGGATTCCTAATCTCAATTTGTTGCATTCCCCCTCTGATTAGCGTCGGCCTCTTGAATGTTCACCGCATTTCTGGTGCTGGTGCAAGCCTTGTTGAGATTGTGGGGATATCCGCTGTTGATTACTTGGATTATCTATTGATGCAAATGTACTATGGCTCTGACCTAGACAACAACCTGGTGATCAAAAATTCTGAAAGAGTTTTTTGGTTGAATTCTGAACTTCAAGAAATTTTAGTTGATTTTGTCCCTTCACTTGGAGTACTTGGGTGTGACTACACACACATTAACCACTTGCCGCCAAATTACATACCTGATACGTCATTTGACTTCAAGTGGCTGTACCAGGCATCAGCCCTGTACCATTTTTTAGAGCCAATGGTCGGCTCTCTTGTGATAACAACCGGAGTGTTTAACCAGACACTCTTATTACAAGCAGCGGGAGGGGAAGTCCCCACCTGCTGCCTTCCCGAGCTACTAGACCCGAAGAAAGCCGGAATCTGCTTTTGATCGGGTCTCCACTATGGCAACCCAGAAGCGATGGCATGACATCACTTCTGGTTTACTGGCATGTTAACTGTGCCATTTTTAGATCTAAAGCATTCAACACTGATCTTGGTGTTTTGAATGTTTTTAAGTGCAAAGGAGGGATTTAGGGTCTTGTATATCCCAGATCCTTCCATAGAGAGTACCTTTTCACGTGCCTATTGCTGTCACAAGGATGTTTGTTCCTTGTGACAGCAATAAAAGTGTTTGAAAAATAAAAACAGTGTAAAAATAAAAAAATGTTAAGTACCCCCATCATCCCGTGCAAGTGCACAAAGACGAACGCGTGTGCCGGTCCCGCATACACGTCTGCCGGTCCCGCATACCCGCTATCATCCTACATGTGAGGTATCGCTGCGAATATTGGGTCAAGGGCAGTAATTCTAGCAGTAGGCCACCTCTATACATCTGTTAAGGCTTTTAAAGCATTGCCTATGGATAGTAAAATTACGGGGTTTGACACTGTTGTGCGGGCGTGCGCATTTTTAAAGCGTGACATGTGTTAGTATCCATTTAGTCGGGTATGACATCTTTTACATTATACAAAAAAAATTGTGTTATGTATAGTGTTTTTTTTTTTGCATTCAAATTTGCAACGTCACAGGGTGTAAATTGGAGACCGGGAAAAGTATAAAGGGCGGAAGTACAGAGCTACTCGGGCGCAGAATACAAATTGTCACAAACACCGCTTTTCCTGCGCTTGAGAGTGTACTTTCTTTGGGAAAAGTGCTATATCTACCTCTTGGTTATATTCGGGTAAGCCTCGTCTTGCTGCACTTTAAAGAATGGGAAAGTCTGATAATCTGGAACCACAAGAAAGAAAGAAATAGGGCGCACTGACCTAGTGCATTATCCTAAAACCACGTTTTAATATTAAAAAGCAGTAGGTATTACCCTCACAAAATTACAATAAATAAAAGCTCATCGCAAGGTACAGCCTCACAATACCTTGCATGATACGAATAGGACATGCAGTCCATAAGTCCATCGTATTGCAAGACAGAAGGTTGGAGATCCAATAGGCTAACGCGTTTTTAAGGTTCAACCTCTTCAGAGGCCCTGAATGCCTTGGTGCTGGCTCACAAGTTCTAGATGGAATTCATTCGCTTGGTGGTGGCTTTCCTTCACCACAGGGATTTTCTGGCCTCTCTAGACATCAAGGACATTCCTAAGCTTTGCTGGCGGGGACATGCATTATAAATTTGTAGCTGAGGGACGTGGCTAAGCGCATGGAGCTGTAAGATACGAGTCTCTTCTGCACCTGCATATACCGGGACACAGACGACCCTCAGCACCCACACCTAAACTTCTCACAATGGTGCGGAAGGTCCGCGGAAACTGGCAGGACTTCAGTGACACCGAAGGACTGCGAGATCAGGCGGTTTTTCACCCGATTGGAGGCCTCCCGCATCATCACCCCCTGGTCCAAGATGGCGACGGCCCGTTTCTCAGCTCAGCACCAGGCCTCACAGGTGAGAAGGCGGCACCGCACACCACTCCCCACAGAAATTGCACCATAGCTCGGTCCCTTTAGCCTGCTCTCACCTGAATCACAATGCTCCAGAGTGGGATGGGATATGGAACTCTACATAAAGGCCCTGCCATGATTTTGAGGCCTACGTAAAACTGCTAGAGCACTCATATAAGCAAGAGATTTCTGACCCCTGCAGGGGTGTTGCTGGCAGGTTGGAGGACATTGAATAAACGGTTGACAACACTGTGGGTACATTAAATACACATGAGACTATATTGCAAGATCACATGGTGCAAACCAAGCAGCTTTTCTACCACCAAGACGACCAAGAGAACCATAGAAAGCGTAACAATATACGCATAGAAGGTGTGCAGACCAAAGATCTGGCTCCTGCAGCTATAATAATTTTCAACCAGTTTCTCCAGAAACCTAAAGATAATTTGATTGAACTTGATCGCATACATAGAGCCCTGGGGCCCAAAAACCCCAACTCAGCATATCCCAGAGATGTGATTTGCAGGATTCATGATTACACCACTAAGGCTGAGATCATGTAAGCAGCTTGTGTGCAAGATTCTATCTAATTTAACCCCTTCCTTACCGGGCCATTTCTGGCACTCCTCTCCTACATGTAAAAATCATCACTTTTTTGCTAGAAAATTACTCCGGACCCCCAAACATTATATATGTTTTTTTAGCAGAGACTCTAGGGAATAAAATGGAGATCATTGCAACTTTTTATATCACGATATTTGTGCAGGAATTTTTAAAACGCGTTTTTTTTTTTTTTGGAAAAGAAACAGTTTAGTGAATTAAAAAAATACAAAACAGTAAAGTTAGCCCAATTTTTTTGTATGTTGTAAAAGAGGATGTTATGCCGAGTAAATTCATACCCAACATGTCACGCTTTAAAATTGCGAACACTCGTGGAATTGCGCCAAACTTTGGTACTTAAAAATCTCCATAGGCGACGCTTTAAAATGTTTTACAGGTTACATGTTTAGAGCTACAGAGGAGGTCTAGTGCTAGAATTGTTGCTCTCGCTCTAACGCAGGCGGCGATACCTCACGTGTGGTTTGAACACCGTTTACGTATGTGGGCGGGGCTTACGTATGCGCTCGCTTCTGCACGCGGGGACGGGGGGGACTTTAATTTTTTTTTATTATTATTATTTATTTTACTTTTATTTATTTTTTTTGATCACTTTTATTCCTATTACAAGGAATGTAAACATCCCTTGTAATAGGAATGGTGCATGACAGGTCCTCTTTATGGAAAGATATGGGGTCAATATGACCTCACATCTCTCCTGCAGCCTGGAAAGACCGAGATCAGAAAAAAAAATTCAGATTCCAGCCGTGAGCACGGCTTTGTTTACTAAAGCCAGCCTGGATGTGACGTCATAACGTCGCACCCAGGCCTCCAAGGGTCATAGAGATGACTGGTGACCAGATGGACATCAGTCATCTCCCTGACAATCATCCGGCGGCGAGGGATTCCTTCTCCCTGCCGCCGATCGTACGGGCGGCACGGGAGAAGCACCGAATGGCGGCGGGAGGGGGAACGTCCCCTCCCGCTGCCTATAAGAACGATCAAGCGGCTGAACTGCTGCTATTATCATTCTTATGGTGTAGGGAATCCCCGGCCAGAAAGAATGATATCTGAATGGTGCCTGTAGCTGCTGGCACCGTTCAGATATCACCCCTCAAAGTCCAGGACGTCCATAGATGTCCTACCGGCGGGAAGGGGTTAATGACTCCCCAGTTATGCTCCTGCCTGATCTTTTGAAACTCACCCTGGACATGTCGAGCTTTGAAACCTGTCACCGGTGCCCTGCAAACAAAACATATTAAATATCAACGGGGATTCCCCTTTCAACTCTGAGTCCCATGAAGG
>BLSH010115212.1:30117-40847 GCA_018402905.1 Glandirana rugosa
GGGGAGAGAAAATGAGTTGGGGTATCTGAGAGTGCAGGGAAACGCTGTCTCTTGACAGAGTTTAACGGGAAGGTGTGAACCAGCACACCTACCCTCAGCGGAGATAAGGGGGGAAAGTATGTAGGGAGGGAAGAGCTATTGATGGGGTTGAGTAAAAGAGAGGGGATATGGGGGTGAGGGGGCGATAAGAATATTGGGGGGTTTAAGACAGACTTCTTCCGGAATAGTGGGGCTTGACGGCCACCTTGAACAGATGGGGGTTCATTTCTAGATGAGACCTATAAGAATTTCCGAGTAGGTGGGAATGGTATAAAGCATCCTTTTGAGTCCTATGCTTATGGGGGGAGGGATCATGTTTGAAAAGCCTGAGACAGTATCATTTCTGGGAGGCAATGAAGCATTGCATGATTTGGATTCTTGCTGGGGGGATCGCGGGCGATGTTTTAATGACAGGGATGTTCGAAGTTTGAAATGTAGTCTGGTGTGGCTTTATATTGTAGCCAGGGTGCCCATTTCTTGTAGAATTTGTGTGGGATATTATGAGCGATCGCAATGAGTTCCTCCATTTCCGCGATTTTGTTAATGCGGGTAAACCAGGTCTTCAGCGAGGGGGTGTCAATAGTACCCCACAATCTCGGGATACAAGATTTCGCAGCGTTGACCATCATTAGAGTTAGGGATTTCTGGTAGTTGTGTGTTATAATGGGTTGATAATGAAGTAGGAATTGTGCCGGGGCGAAGTTCAGGTCGTAAGTGGTTATGTGTTTGATGTGGTCGTGGACCAGTTTCCAGAATGGTTGTATGCGTGGGCATGCCCACCAGATGTGCAACAAGTCTCCCTGGGAATTGGAGCATCTCCAGCAAGTGTCAGGTAAATTTTTATTAAACTTGTGGAGTAACGAGGGAGTACGGTACCATCTTGTTACTAATTTATAATTAGTCTCCTGTATGGAAACGTTAATGGAGCCTTTGTGTGCCAGGGTGTGAATGGCTTCCCAATCCTTGTCCGAGAGACTTAGTTGGAGATCTTGGGCCCACGCCTTACATGCCGGTCCTTCATCGGCTTTGGTGGTGTCCCATAACATGTTATGAATCGCCGATATGACATGGCGTTGTGGCGAGTTGGAGAGGCATAGCTGTTCAAAGGCCGAGAGGTCACTGGACATGTTCACAGAGTGTTGGATGCTCTTGAAAAAATGCTTGATTTGCAAGTAACCAAAGGGGTCCACTTGCCTTCCAGGAGGTAAGGTATTCAGTTGTTCCCTTGGGAGGAGGTTACCGTCCTTGGAAATGTGGTGTAAGCGTATGCCTGTATACGGCTTGTCGCACTGTGGGGGAGGTGGGATAGCTCCTGGAGGGAAGTCGGGGTTGTGGAATAGTGGGGTAAGTGGTCCAGTGGTCTTGGACAGGTTGAACTTACGTTGCATCAGGTTGAAGCATTTTAGTGTGGGGGCTATCAGGGCATGGATTGACACTTCTTTTGGTACATGCTTGTAAGCAATCCACGGAAGGTGATTGGTGGGGATCGTGGAGAATGTATTTTCCATGGAGACCCAATCTTTAGTCAGGGAGTGGACGTGCCAGTCAACAATACGTTGCAGATGACAGGCCCAGTAATACATTTGGATGTTTGGAAGGCCTGTGCCGCCCTTCGGTTTGGATTTCGAGAGTCGGGATAATTTAATTCTAGCTCGTTTGTGCGCCCAAAGAAAATCCGTGCTTTTGGACTTTAAGGTTTGAAAGAAAGTTTGTGGGAGTGCTATAGGTAGTGTTTGTAATAGATACAATACGCGGGGGAGGACGTTCATTTTTAGGATGGCGATTCTTCCAAACCACGAAAAGTGAGCCCTATCCCAGTGCTTCAAATCTTCTGCAATTGCTTTCAAGAGCGGAAGATGGTTTTTCTCATATAACTGTGATAGCTTAGAAGGAATTTGGGTGCCCAGGTAGGTTATGGAGTCAGTTTTCCATTTGAAGGGAAAGTTATCTCTGCAATTTCTATATTGTGTCTCCGGGAGAGTGATGTTGAGGGCATGAGATTTGCTGAAATTAATTTTGAAGTGGGAAATAAATTGAAAGGCCTGGAGGTCATTAAGTAGGTTCGGGAGGGAGACGTGGGGGTGTGTAAGGAAAAGGAGAATATCGTCAGCGTAGGCCGCTAACTTAAATTGTCTATCTTTAATGGATACTCCTTTAATGTCGGGGTTTTGCTGTATTTTCCGCAGGAAGGGTTCCAAAGTGATGATGAAGAGGAGAGGAGATAGAGGGCACCCCTGACGTGTACCATTTTTGATTGAGAAGGCGTTCGACAGGCTGCTGTTGGCACGCACTCTTGCCCTAGGGTTTGAGTATAAGGCCATTATAAATCGTATTAACTGGTCTTTAAAGCCAATCCGGTGAAGTGTTGCGGATAGGTAGTCCCAGGCTAGCCTGTTGAACGCCTTCTCAGCGTCTAGGGATAGGAGGAATCCGGGGGTTTTGGTGCTGGAAAGCCAGTGGTGGATATGAATAGTTTTCAGGGTATTATCCCTTGCTTCCCTGCCAGGGACAAAGCCCACTTGATCTTTAGAAATAAGGGACGGAAGAAATGGGAGGATACGATTGGCTAAGATTTTGGCGAAAATTTTAATATCAATATTTAAAAGGGATATCGGTCTGTAATTGGACGCCGACTCATGGTCCTTCCCTGCATTGGGGATAACACAGATATGCGCTTCAAGTAGGCTAATAGGGGGACTAAGAGGTTGGGATAATAGGTTGAACGCTCGAAGGAAGGGATTTGACAACTCATTTGTGAAGGTTTTATAATATGAGAGACAGAGACCGTCAGGGCCAGGGCTTTTGCCTGCTTTCATTTGGGTTATTACTGTCTCGAATTCTTTGGCAGTAATTGGACCGTTGATGTCACTTGCAATTTGGTCGGAAATGGGGGTAGGGCTATACTGATTGAGGAACTCCCGTATGGCTTCCTCGCGGGTGTCCTGACCTGGGTAGGGGTTTTGTTCTGGCGGAAGGTTGTAGAGTTTAGTATAGTATTCCGCAAAGTGGTTGGCTATGTCTTTGTTGTTTGTGATTATCTTCCCTTCCGAGGTGCGGATTTTGTGGATCGTGCGTTGTGCCTTTTTATTTTGCAAGGCTCTGGCAAGAAATTTGCCTGCCTTATTACTGTGCTCATAAAAGAGCTTATGTGAGAGTGTGGCATTGCGTCTGATTTTCTTATCCAAAACCTCCTTTAATTGTGCGCGGGCCGATTGTAATTTCGACCAGGTTCTATGGGCGTGCGTGAGCTTGTGGGAGCGTTCTAAGGAGTGTATTTGTTTCAAGAGGGTGTCCATCTGCGCCTGTTGGACCTTCTTACGAATAGCGGCCATACGAATGAGTTCCCCCCTTATAACACACTTGTGGGCTTCCCATTGGGAAAGATGTGAGGTATCTGGGGTGTCGTTCATAGCGAAGTATTCTTTGAGGGTTTTAAGGAGGCTAGAGAGGTTTGCTGGGTCTATTAATAAGGAGGGATCTATTTTCCATGGTGCAAATGATTGGGTGCGCTCGGGGAGGGTGAAGGAAGCTGTAATCGGGTTATGGTCCGATAGGAATGAAGGCTCTATGGTGGCTGCTTTAAGAAAGGGAAGATCGCTTTGAGATACGAATAGATAATCAATTCGGGTATACTTTTTGTGAGGGGAGGAGTAAAAGGTATAGTCCTTAGCGTTGTTATGTAGTGCTCGCCAGGTGTCGTGGAGTAACAATGTCTGTAGTTGTGTTTTGATTTGCTTGAGGGCCTTATAGGGGAGCGTTGACGTGCCATTGGAAGTATCTTCCAACGGGTTAAGAGCAACATTCAGGTCCCCTCCCAAGATGAGGATTCCCTCCTGGAAAGAAGAGAGCGTAGTGGTCATGTCTCGAAAGAAGCTAACTTGTGCGGTATTAGGACTGTAGACGTTTGCTATAGTGATAGGTCTGTTCAGAATATTTCCTTTGAGGAATATGTATCTGGCATTCTCCTCTATTACGGTGTCTGTGATAATTAAGTGCGTATGTCTGGCTATTAAAATGGAGACCCCTTTAGTTTTGGCCAGGGCGTTAGGTGCGTGGTATGCATTTGGGTAGTCTTTGTTTATGAGTTTAGGAATGTTGTTTTTTTTTGAAGTGGGTCTCCTGAAGGAGAACTACGTCAGCTTTGTGTTTTCGAAGAAATAGCAAGAGTTGGGAGCGTTTCTCGGGAGTATTCAGGCCTCTAACGTTTAATGAAATGATGTTCAATTTAGAAAGGCGGGGGGTCGTATTTGGGTCCCCCATTCTGGGATCGGTCTATGAACGGGTTAGTGAGTGTGACCGTCTGGGCTAGGGGTAGGGGTAGTGCTAAAAGTGGGGTTCCGGCGCGAATTGAGAGAGAGGTTCTGGGGGGGAAGGGGTCGGGGGGGTGGTAGGGGAAACGGATCCGCTGAGGGTGTATGTGACCGGCCGGCAGGGGAGACCAGCTGCCCTGACGAGTTTTTGTGTCGGTCTGTGTGCAGCACCAGAGATCACTCTGTGCTGCTGTAAGGCGGTTCGGGACGTGAGAAGACAGCTAAGCAACCCACGTAGCGGTCTACGGTGAGTATAACAGAGGGGGCTGCGCCAACCAAATACCCTGTTAAACCTACTGGGGTGGAATAGAGAGGTTATTGCATCTCTTACGTGACTAAGAGGGGATACAACGTGAGTGAGGAGATCGGACCTGGGGGGCCAGGTTAGGGTATACTGTCTGGGGGAATCTGGCGGAGTGTGTGGAAGGGGTAAACTGTGAGTGAGGTTTGGTGAGCGCAGGGGAGCTGTAGGCTCGAGTGGGAGTGAGCTCAAGGCTGGGACCTTGCTGCCAGCATACTTACTAAAGCAGAAGGGAGTGAAAAGGTTGGACAAAGTGGCGGAACTGTAATTGGTGAGGGAACGTAACCAAAGAGGCTCAGTTAAGATATACAGTGTAGATTAAGAGCCAATTAAACGTAACTAGGTTAGCATAACAAGCAAACAAAACCTGACTAGGTAATAACCAGCTTACACAAACTAGAATTAAGGGTAAGGCCGGGGATGAGTTACCTACTTGAGGCTTCTCCCTGCCAGGCTAAAAGGTCACCCTAAGGCGGTCTCCCTCTGAGTGGTACCCAGCGGGGGACCTATGTGAACGGAAAAACCAAACTGCCCAGAGCTTGTTGGATGTGGTATAAATTTTGCGGCAGTGGATTGCTCCTCCCCGAAGGGGGAATAGGATCGCCTGGTTTACCGTTATGGGCGGCCGTGCCATCTTATCAGAACTAGCCTGGAAGAGAGACTCTACATCCCCTACCTCCCCTGCTATTACTGAATACCTGCAACAGAGAAGATATTTATCTCTAATCTCTGACTCCCAGGGAAGTCACGTGAATTAACGTAAAGAAAGTTCGTACAGTTCTGTCCCCAAAGGAGAATACTGTCTGGCGGGGTTTGGCCTGGGAGGGGCCGAACCCCACATGTCCCTGAGTTGGGAAACTTTAGCCCATAAAAACCGAACAGTGGAAAAGAACTTATAACAGAAAAGGCGAAACCAGGGGTGAGGCTACGTTGGGAGAGGAGCCCTTTCCCATATAAAATCCAAGTTGCTGGGTCCTTCTGCTCAAGGGTTAGCTGGTTTGATCGGCAATAACATTGAGGGGTTAGGCCCCAAACCGTTTTAAGGGGGTGGGCAGGGATTCCCAGTGTGCAGGTAGAAGGGCCCAGGTTGTAATCGGGCTTCTCCAGCAGTCCAAGCCTTCCAGTAGGCTGAAGAGGTAAGAGGATAATTACTGACTCAAGGGGGCCAGAACCAGTCTGAAAGTGTGGGTCCTATGTACTCACGGCTCATCACAGTTGCGAAGCCTGAGTGGGTGCGGAGAGTGAGTTATGCTGACTGATCCGTAGGGGAATAACAACAGAAGGGTACCAAGGCACCACAGGAGCTTTGTGACAAGGGTGGTCAGAACAACTCAACCGGTCCTGTGGTGACATGCAATTGCCATTAGTCATCCAGTTTATCCCAGTTTCAGAATGTGGTGGAGATTGAGGCTAAGGGGTTTGTCATTCCCTCCTGGGTCTTCGGTGTGCAGGAGACGACGGGAGGCTAACTTCTCCTGCTGAGCGCCTGTTCGCTGGTAGGGGCATACTATTTGGGGAGTCGCGGCTTCTTCTCTGCATATGAAAGTCATCTCCATTTTGGGCCTCCATGGGTTCCTCACGTTGGTTTGTTGGGAAAAGAGGTGCTTCCTGCCAATCTTGGATCTCTACGTGTGGGATTCCCAGGGCACGGCAGAAGTCCAATGCGTCTTCTGGGTACCGCAGGTGAGCTGTTCTGCCCCCCGAGGTAGCCTGTAGGCAAAATGGGAATTTCCAACGGTAGGAGCAGTTATGTTCTCTCAGCACCTCCAACATGGGTTTAAGTGCCCTGCGCTTATTCAAAGTAGTTGGAGATAGGTCCTGAAATAACTTGATCTCCTGTCCACGGTATAGGATACGTCCTCTGAGTCTAGCATTTCTTAAAATTTCTTCCTTGAGCCTGTATTTTGTCAGGCAGCCTATCGCATCTCTTGGTGGGTCTGTGTCCCTTCCTTTGGGACGCAGTGCCCTGTGCAGGCGGTCGAACTCCACCCTCGTGTCTGGAGGTCTGCCTAGTAGATCGTTGAAGATGCCAGTGACTGCTTCCACTAGGTGGTCTGAATCGATCGTTTCTGGGAGTCCTCGTATTCTAATGTTATGTCTTCGGTTCCTGTTTTCTACATCTTCCAATCCTCTTTGCAGTTCTCTGATTTGGATCGTATGTGCGGCCACCGATCGTTCGTTGTCCCGAACGGCCACCTCGTGTCTTTCCACGGTGTCTTCCAGATCTTCCACCCTAACCGCCATGGACTGCAGGTTCGTTTTTAGATCCGTAATTGCGGTGGCCAGCGTGCTTTTAATATTCGCTGCCACTGCGCGGAGGTCATCCAGGCATAGTGCCCGACCTGGGGAGGAGTCTCTAGGGAGATCCTGCGAAGTTGGGCTGTGACTGCGGCTCCTACCTCCGCCCGTTCCAGCACTTGAGGTTCCGGCTTCCCTGGCGGCCTCCCAAGAGCTAGGCCGCGATCGAAACATAGCCGGAATGTTCGCGCTGAGTTGAGTGTCCGGGCGGCGGGGTGAGCGTGATCGGTTGGCGGATTGATCGCGGTCCTTTTTCCCCATTTTGCTCATGATTCCTCTCAGGGAAGCCGATGAAAGGGCTTTGATTTGGCGGAGCTGTAGAGTTAAGCGGCCATCTGCCTCAGCGTCCCGGACACGCCCCCCGTAATTTTTTTGCTCATTACTAGAGGGCGATGCCTCCCTCCAAATCTGAAGCACAGTATTTTGTTTGTCTTGTTTACCAGTAATGCCATAGAGTGGACTTTTGTTGCTGTCTCTATCTTAATGCATGGTAGTTTGGCTAACCCCCTACAATTGAATGTGATATCACTTCATGTCCTTCTCAGCTTCTTACTCTTCCTATTTCCACTTCTGTTCTCTCTTTAGGCCTCCTTGGTCTTTCTTTCTGGTTGCGAGCTCACTCCCTCAATCAGTCACATTCACCAAACTATACTTATTGATATGGCTACAACAATTTCTTTATATCCTCCTTAAACTGTAGAGGTTTTAACACGCCTCTGATTTTCATAAAATTCGCTGGCACATTCTTTTATTTCAGGAAACGCATTTTAGATCTGATAAAATTCCCCAAATGCCCTTAAAATACTACCCCACTTGGTTCCACAGTACCAATCCATCTGCCAGATCAAGGTGAGTCTCTATAGTTTTCCATTGCTCGTTTACGCCTGAGGTTCTAGATTCCTTGATTGATCCGCTAGACAGGTATATTTTTCTAAAACTGTCTTGTATGCAAACTATTTTTACCATTGTTAACATATAGTCTCCCAATCAGGACCAACTATGCTTCCTCTCTTCAATGTTCTCTTGCCTCGAGTCCTTCCGTACCGTGAATGTAATCCTTGGTGGGGATCTCAATGCTGCCTTGATACCACGCCTTGATTCCTCTTCAGGTAAGTCCTCAATATCTCCTGCTTCCTTGACCAAAATCCGATCACTCTTTACTAAATTGTCACTGACAGATGTGTGGCGAATACTAAACCCAAATGAATTTAAGGATGTAAATGTAAACCAAAGGATTACACATTTTTCCCCAGCACACTCATCTCACAATCATATTGACTATATAATGGTCTCCCAATCCCTTTTGGACCTCATTCCTTGCATATATTGGCTTGAAGCTGTGGTCGGACCATGCTCCGGTACATTTAATATCAGTAACTACCCCCCCTACAAAAAGGGCTCGACCTGGTGTCTTAACGACAGTTTACTATCTGACCCGGTCTGCACACAGGCAATCTTACAGACAATTAGGGATTTTATTAGTAACCACGCACAAGATCAAACCAACGCCCTTACTAAGTGGGAGGCTTTAAAATGTGTCCTTAGAGGCATATCCATCCAACATGGTGCCCGACTTAAACGCGAATGCAATTCGGATATCGCATGACTGTTTTCTAACATAACTAGGCTTGAGAGTACCCACAAGCATTCGCTTGATGCTCCGACACTAGTGGAACTGTCCAACATCCGTCGAGATTTATTAAGACTTCTGGCAGAGTGGTTGCTGGTGGCTAGAGACAAGGGGCAACTTGTTCACTACTTACAAGCCAATAAAATGGTAAGCATCTCGCCCGAGTCCTACATCCCAGCCAAAATCGTTCGAGGATCCAGTTTATTCTCTCCTCTTCCAATGCTAAAAAGTGCGCTAAGTCTGATATTGCAGAGGAATTTTGGATGTACAACTCATCCTTATATCATTTCCCCCCCCCCCCCCACAGGATCCTCCTCTCCTACTACTGACCCTCCAGATCTCCACACCTGCATAAACGAAGCTGCATTACCAACCATCTCGACTACTGACACAGAAGAATTAGAATCTTCTATCTCGGACACAGAGGTCCTGCAGGTTATTAAGGGGCTTAAGGCTGCTAAGAGTCCTGGTCCAGATAGGTTTTCGACCCGTTTCTACAAATCATTTGCACCCCATTTATCCCTATCCCTTGTGTCAGCTTTCAACTATTGACGCTGAACACCCTCCTTCTCCACTTCTCCAGGCTCAAATAGCTGTCATACCAAAACCTGGTAAGGATCCTTCAATTTGCAGCAATTATAGACCCATATCTTTCCTGAACATGGATTTAAAACGTTTCACCAAAATTATGACTAATCGTCTGTCCCCTATCCTTCCATCAATTTTACATGGAGATCAGGTAGTATTTGTCCCTGGACGTGAAGCCAGAGACAATACCACAAAAACTCCTACACCTTATTTCCTTTGCTCAGAAACACCATATCCCTACTGCGTCACAGGAGAGAAGGCCTTTGATAGGGTTAATTGGTCATTCCTCGGTCAAACGTTGTCCCAAATAGGCTTGGGCCCCAAGATGCTTGTCCGTATTATGTTCCTATATTCCTCACCTTCTGCCATGGTACTGGTTAATGGGATACCATCTGAAAGATTTTTAATAGCCAATGGCGCTAGGCAGGGATGCCCTCTTTCTCTGCAAACTATCGCTTTATGCTGACGACCTCCTTTTTATACGTTCCACAACCACACATTAGCATCCCCTCCATATTGACATTAATTCAAAGATTTGGTGCCTTAAGTCAGAGCTCGACAAACCCCGGTCGCCAGGTCGCCATGGCGACTAGAAATCGCGTCCCGGTGACTGGCTTCCGATACTTCTCTCCCTTCACTGTGTAACCGCATCTACAAGCAGTTCCCTGCCTAAGCTGACAGCTGTAAAGAAAAAAAAAAAAAAAACACAACTGTCAACCGTGCAGTCTGCCAACTCGCTAACTATAAACACCAGATACAATGTATCTTTGTGGAGATCAAAGGAATTTACTCCCAGCCTCTAGATAAGGAAATTTAACTACTTAAAGACAACTCTTTTTAACATTTGTTGCTTACAAATAGAAAAAAAATATTTTCTGCTAGAAAATTACTTGGAACCCCAAACATTATATATTATTTTTTAGCAGAGACCCTAGAGAATAAAATGGCAGCTGTTGCAATATTTTATGTCACTTGGTATTTGCGCAGCGGTCTTTGAAATGCAATCTTTTCTGGAAAAAATACACGTTAATGATTTAAGAAAAAAAAAAAAAACGTAAAGTTTGCCTAATTTTTTTGTATAATGTGAAAGATGTTACACCGCAAGAATCATGATCTTTATTCTAAGCATCAAAATTGTGATCAAGCCCTGTGTACCATCAACAATTACCACTCTTTATGCAGCTGAGCTGCAGTATTTCACGGTGACCGGAAACTCGCCAGAGCAATGAATATTCACCGTGGGGGAAACGCATGCAGGCAGGAAGTGGCTGCAAAGAGGCAGCAGAAGATCAGCAGCGTTTGAATACTACTTTCATCTTTTTTTGTATTTTAATTTAAAGTGTCATTAAGAGTTCATTTAGATGTGCAGTAGAGACATGTTTTTGCCAAGCTCCATTAGGCAGCAGATGAGGGGGTTTTACATGTCACAGTCACGATACATTCAGCATAATAAGGAGTTTCCCCCTATAACAGGTTTTTAGTGTCACTCTTTCTGGCCAGCCTATAACCCTGGATGTAACGATGGTGGAGTTATTGACTGGCTGCTCTGCTGTGAGTAAGGTGG
>BLSH010115213.1:13715-28148 GCA_018402905.1 Glandirana rugosa
AGTAAGAACCTAGGTCCGTCGTGTTACAGAACCCGGTCGGGACGGATGTCCATTCGAAAGAATATCCGAATGGACATCCATTTTTACTGGTTCGTCCCAAATGATGGCGGAATTAAGTGTTAGCACACGCTTCACTTTGTAATATGAGTGTTGTTTTTGCGGAAAATGAAAGTAGGTTTTTCTCGAAAGATATCTCTAACAACCAAATATACGCCATATTAATATGGTATATCGTAATACGGTTTTTTCGCGAAAAGACTCTATTAACCAAAAAGATGCCATATTAATGTGACATAACACAATACGGTCCACGTGTGGTATGATATAGCGGTAATACAATCCATTACATTTTTGTGCACCTGGCATAACACAATACAGTGTAATTATACCGTAGAAAAACCAATTATCTCAGAAAAGCGCTTTTTTGGCATAATGCTATATGGTATAATTATACCGCATATAAACCAACAATCTCTATAGAAAGCTCTTTTTGGATGAAAGTAAAAGGCGTTTTTGTTGTGAGTATAATGTTTCACTTCGCACACGATTGTGAATTAAGGCGGTAGTAAACCCTGCTTGGTCATTTTTACCTACAGGTAAGCCTATAAGAAAGCTTACCTGTAGGCAGGGCTGGCCCAAGACATTGTGCTGCCTGGATCCAAGAATGAAATGCTGCCCCCCCCCCCAAAAAAAAATTCACACCCACCAAAAGGCCCCCACATCCTTTTTTTTATATCATGATAATTAAAACTAAAGTTAAATTTATCAGGAAGTCAGATTTACATGCAACAGCACCTTGTCTATATGCAAAATGATATGACATACCATTATGTTCAAATCCAAGGGGTGGGCTAGGGCAGTATATAGACAGGCTAGGGTAGTATAGGGGCAGGCTAGGGTAGTATATAGATAGGCTAGGGTAGTATAAGGGTGGGCTAGGATAGTATATAGACAGGCTAGAATAGTATTGGGCAGGCTAGGGTAGTATATAGGCAGGCTAGGGTAGTATATAGACAGACTAGGGTAGTATATAGGCAGGTTAGGGTAGTATATAGACAGGCTAGGGTAGTATATAGACAGGCTAGAATAGTATAGGGGCAGGCTAGGGTAGTATATAGGCAGGCTAGGGTAGTATATAGACAGGCTAGGGTAGTATATAGGCAGGCTAGGGTAGTATATAGACAGGCTAGAATAGTATATAGGCAGGCTAGGGTAGTATATAGACAGACTAGGGTAGTATATAGGCAGGCTAGGGTAGTATATAGACAGACTAGGGTAGTATATAGGCAGGCTAGGGTAGTATATAGACAGGCTAGGGTAGTATATGGACAGGCTAGGGCAGTATAGGGACGGGCTAGGGTAGTATAGGGGCAGGCGGTGCAGCCCAGAGGGCAGTTGTCATCATGACACACAAAACTGCTGGAAAAAAAATCATCAATTTGCTGGGTAAATAGAAGAGAAGGAGAGGTAGCCATGGTTCAATTTGCTGCCCCTCTCAAAGTGCTGCCTGGGTCCAATGGACCCACTGGGACCCATGGTAGGGCCGGCCCTGCCTGTAGGTAAAATAAACATCTCCTAAATGTGCACCGTTTAGGAGGTATTCACCCTGGATGCAGCCAGTTACATCACTGGCGCATGCGCTCTGAAGGTCCGCCATACCTTGCCGGATAGTCAGAGTTTTGTGCCGGAGCCGAGGACTCTCGCACACAAGTGCAGGAGTGACAATATCCATGCTGCCGTGGAGCCGTACAGTGCTGGAGGGCTTTGTTCCAAGGTGAGTATTTCATAATATTCTAGTATGCGATGCATACTAGCACATTATGCCATTGCCGTGCAGGTTTTTTTTTTTCATAACAACCGCAGTTTACAACTGCTTTAATGTTTGTTTATACCAAAGCTTTTCTTCCCTGAACTAATACGTTATGTAGAAGATAAACTACAGGAGCCAATAACAATACCTTGTATTCCTTGTTACATGTAGGAACCAATTCGTTTACTGGAGTCAGGTTAATGAAACATTTATTCCGGTTGACTGTTTTGTTGTACTACCTGCCACACAGCTCTTAGATCTATGCAGGTCCATAGCCGGAACTTGGCCCTGTGCGAAGACCTGACTTTCCTTCACCTTGCCCCTCTACCAGATACACGACCTACCAAACAAAGGATACAACACTCGTCATAGCTTGGTTCATTGAATTTAAGCTCTGTTACTAGCATTTTTAGAGATTGTATATGTTCCTCTCTCACTATCTATGGCCCCTACTGAATTGTGGTACGGGCCCACGATTGGCAATTAGTTACAGTATATCCTCTGTATGCATAATATTCTGTACTTGTAAACATCGCTTATTTCCTCTACATGTACCCATTTGTACTGTATTTCTTGCAATCTTTTGAAAACCAATAAAATACTTGAACAAGATTTATGCAGGTCATGGTATACTGTATCTCGTAGTAGTTAGTCACATTCAAATGATCGTATTTCTGTAACGTAGAACGTTTTTCATATCTTGTCCAAGCCACTTCTTCAGTTCTAATGAATGTCGGCTAAATATTCCAGTCATCCCATATGTATCTGGTGTGTCAGAAAAAAAATTCAAAAGGGTTTTTAACCTTTCTGCTGCCTAGAGAATAAAATTGTGGTAGTTTCAATTGTTTTTTATGTCACACAATATTACCACAAAGGTCTAAGAAACACAAAATGTCAGTAAACACCACACTAAAGTGAATTTTAGGGCAAACAAATGCAATAAATGACCCAAATGTTTGGAAAATATAAAATGTGAGGTTGCGCTGAATAAATAGATATCCCACATGCAAAAAATAAATGTGTATGCGCCCGTGAAATGGCAACAAACTTCAGTACCCTATATTTTCTATACGCAACATTTCAAAAGCCCCCTATAGGTATCAGTTTAGTGTTACGGAGGAGGTCTTGTTCTAGAACTTTTGCCCACACTCCGGTGATATGTAACATGTGTATCGCAATCAATGTTTTCACGCGTAGGCACCCCAGGCGCATGCGTTTACATTTGTCCGTGCGTATATGTGAAAGTGCGAATTTATGTGCTTGAGTGTAACTTAATTTTTTTGGCGACACAAGTCATATTGTAATTGAATGTTATTAAAAAATACCTTTCCATTTCAATCTGCAGCTGCTGTAATTTTCTGAAAATGCAATGCAATGGAGTTGTTCCGTATAGAGAATGTGTACTGAACACACCCCCCAGAAACATAATTTCCTGCTTGTGTGATTGGCTTACCAATCTTCCCAGAAGTCTGCACTAAGATACAAGTCAGATTTCAGACATCCCCTGCAATAAAAATGTTATTTTTGGTGAGATACTCCCCATAGGAACATGTCTAAAGGGATGCAGACCCAACAGATTTCCTCATTAGTGCCCTGCAGCTGCACAGCTGATAGATAATTATGAAACCACTCCCATTAGACCCACTCAGTACAGAGGAACAAACAGGGATTTCTACAGAATAGCAAATGGTAGGAATATGCAACAAAGGTTGTTATAATCCTTGCAATGTACATAGATCACCGAGATGGGAATGATTTTTCTCAACAAAAGTGAAGTTACGCTTAAACTTTTTGTGCATCACATGGGGGAAAAAAAGTCCTATATGTGATGTTTTTTATGTGACATGTTTTCTTTAATGAGACATGCAGGGTCTAAAAGATCAGATTGCATTGGAAAACGTTCCTTCTAGCTGGGGTCACCGTGAGGCTGACCCAGAAGTGACGTCATAGACATTGCTTTCCAGGTCACAGTAAGAAGGGGAGGAGAGCGGACGTTTGTCCCCTCTTCTCCTCCCTCCCAGCTGTCAGCACCCACCATGCCAGTCCTGGGCCTGCAGATGGGCAAGCGGACCCCGTAAAACATGGCAAGGGTAATCGGGTAGCAGCGCAGCTGCCTGAATGCTTTCATCTGACCGGCAGGAGTCTGCCTGTCAGTTTTACACACAATCCCAGTGCCCACAGCCACCAGATTGTGTTTGAAACCCCCCCTCTGTCAGGTATGGACCTGGCAGCAAAAGGGTTAACAAACATTGCATTCTGGTGTCTTTCAAGCCCAGTGATACACTGAGACAGAAGCTTCTACATCCAAAAGACCCAGCACTCAAACAAAAGTGAAGTAACTTGGCATATATATTGCAGTTTACTAAGGAAAGCATAGACTTGTACATTGGGGAGATGAAGCATCCTCTCAACAAACAGATGGTCCAACATAGAAGAATAAATTCTACAGGCCAAGGCTGTTTTCCTTAAGGAAAAGGGACATTCCAAAGAGGACAGTTAGGCAGATACTGTATATTGAACAGAGGGGATAACTGGTTTGCAAGAGGCATGAAAGAGGCCATCTACGTCAAGCTGGAACAGTCATCATTGAACATGGTTGGGGTTTTTCCAGGCCCGGACTGGCCATAGGGCAGACCGGACATTTGCCCGGTGGGCTGAGGCCACCGGGCTACATGTCATAAGAGCCCAAAAGCCTTGTCTCCTTGCACATCCTCACTGCACACCTCCCTACTCCAGCTCTAAATTCCGGCCACACAGAGAGCTAGATCCAGGCTCTCCCTGGCTGGATGCTGAGGCAGAGAACAGGAGGGGCTCTGTATGTAGACACTGTACGGCGTATCCCACCAAGTGCGGTGCCTGTTGCACTGAGCAGTGGGACTCTCTCCCTCCTCTGTGTGCTGTCTGGCTAGCTCCTCTCCTGTGGGAGGCAGAAGATGTGCCCTGCCCTCCATGGCCGAATCTATGGGAGTGCTGGGTTTCCCCCAGATTTCAGTTGGTTCCCCCCCACCATGGACATTGTGGCCGCTGAGCTTCTTCACGATCCCCTTACTTAGGACCGGGACAAGGGGCAGGGGACAGGAGAAGTGACAGTAGCAGAGAGGAGAGCCAGGAGGAGATGCGGGCTCTCTGTGCTCTCTCCAGTCCTGTCAGTGGAGCACTCCTCTATACAGCAGAAGGACCATTCTTAGCTCGAACGGTACACTGCTTAATTACTTCCCCCCATACCCAAATTCCGCACCTCCTCACTACTCTAAGATTGGAAAGGGGGAGGTTTGTGGAGGATGGTGATGGGTGGCTGCTTATGCTGGAAAGGGTAATGGGGGGAGGGGAATTTGTGGTAGAAGAGGGCATGATGGGAGGGGAATTTGTGCTAGGAGGAATGGGGGGGAGGGGTACATGTTAGGAGGCAGGATTGGGGAAGATTTAGGCTACCACAGACCCCAGTCACCGCTCACCTCCCACAATGCAGCCATGCCTGTGTCCCTTCTCCAGCCCCACCAGCAATGTCAACCTATCAGCAGAGCAGGAGGTGGGAAGAGCTGGATATCTGCACAGAGAGCGGGAGTCTTTTCATACCAACAAGCAAGTAATCGCCCGCTTATTAATATGATCCAGATCTGGAGCCCCCCCCCCCCTGCTGATAGGATGACATCACTGGGGGACGGGAGAGCCTGGAGAGGAGACAGGGGATGAATCCTTCCTGTGCCCTGCCAAAGGTGCGATTAGAGAGAAAATGGGGGGGGGGGCTTGACTGCAAGTGGCACTATTATGGGGGGGGGCTGTGATTGCTAGGGGCACTGTGATATATAGGGGACTGCATTGTAAAGGGGCACTGCAATAATTTCAGTGGCGCTTTACAATGCAGCCCCCTTTATATCACAGTGCCCCTTTACATTACAGTGCAAAGGACCAGCTCTAAGAATATCCCGTCACCAACTGCCACTGGGCTGCTCAATCTAAAAGGCCTATTTTTTGTCCCAGTCTGGGCCTGGGACCTGGAGAATACTATCTTTCTTTCACATATACTGCCATTTTACATCTCTTCCCCAGCGTTTTGACATCAGTTTAGACCTTCAGCCATGTAAATCAAAGAACAGAGTGATTTTACAATTTCCATACCTTCTATCCTAACCTTAGACATTAACATGGTGATTTGATGTGTTGGTGCTACCTGTGCAGATATACTGTCAATTTTGGTATTTTCCTTACACTCATTAGCAGTTAGCACTGAAGAAATGGCTTGGATAACCTTTGAAATATATTAAACATTACAGAACAAGTCGAGTTGAATGGAACCCAACTACTACCTGATAGTTGCATGTTATCAACTTTTAGTAGAAATTGGGATCCGTTTTTAATTTCTGTGTTGTCACAGTGAGAGATTTACTAGATTCCTGGTAATACTCTGAGTGTCAGGGTGTGAGAAGCTAGAAAAGTTACACAAACAGCTTTATAAATTCGACAGAACTAAAAAAAACAAACACATTTGGCGAATTGGATGTTAAGCATAGCTTTAAAGAAAACATTTCCTGAGTTGGGGCTGCCATTGCCAATACTACTTGTCTGGCTAGTACACTGATCAACAGCATTCAGTAATATTTGAGGTAATTGGTGGGCATATCTGCAAAGTCATATATCCTTATTTGCATACTTGTTCCAGCTTATGGGATCCAAAGTATTGAAGCAAGAGGGTGAACATGACAGCCAAGAGACTAGCATTTGCAGGATGAGAAGTAACAATGGAAGCTTCTATGACTTGCTCACCTTCATAAGTGACCTGCCAATGTCCTTTGTGTCGACCTGCAGTAGGTTCCCAATGAATGGTAAGGGCATGGGTCCTGGAGGAAGTGATGCTTTCTCCTTTAAAATCCTCATGAAGCTCAGAATTATACAGGACACAAAGAAGATGATGATAAGGAGATATGTGGCATACCAATCCATACTGCTACCTGCCACATAGACACAATATAAAAAAATAATGATATATAAGAATCATAAGCAAACAAATGATTGCAGGTGTTATATCTGTGAAAGATCCCAGAAAGTAAAGGGTCTCCATGGACATCTCTTCCACCCCGTTATGTAATCTATAAATCAGGCTTGCTCAACTCAGAGAAACCCTTAAAATAACTCAGAGAAACCCTTAAAATAATGTTCAGGTCTCAAGGAACCCTTAATAAAACCATTTCATTGGGAAGAATGTCCCTTTACATTGGTGGTCTGAATGGCACTCTTACAGACAGCTAAAAATATCAGTGGTTGGTCCTGGAACTTTGCAAGCACCATCAAATGGAAGGACAGTCGACCACAGCTCAAGGAACTCCTAGCAACCTCTGGAAGAATCCTAGTTGAGAATGGCTGCTGTAGAGTCTAAAAACAGATTTTCTCTTAAATGTTGTTCTTCATTCCATCATCTACTGTTTGGGTTTGGCCTTTATTAAATTTTCCATAGGATTTTTTTTTGTAAAGATAGCTTGAAAGCGCAGGTATAAAAAAAAGTTGGTAAAGTTTGTAGAGAGGTGTAGGTTGACCTCACTACACAGATGGCCTCTCCTTTTAGGGAGAGTGGGGGGGCAGGAGGAACTCAAGTTCCTCTTAGGCCTCATTATGTGTCATCAGGTAAGCAGCTGTCCAACCTAGATGACCTTTGTGCCCATCTTTAGTGAGGATAGTGTTTATAAAAAGCACTGGCTCACTGCAGTTGGCGCACATTCTGCGCAGAAGGTAGGTCAGGGACAGATCTCCTGCTGGTTAAGTTCAGCCTGTTTAGCGTAGGGTCAGGTTCCTGTGAAGGGGGGACAGAATAGGGACTGTTGCTGTACCTCGAGCAGTAGTCTTCCTAAACTAGGGCCCCCGTTGCCGATCTGTCTTCCAGCTGCCTCCTTTGTTGGATGCTCTCAGGTGTCTACAGTGTACACCATTACTCCTTGCCTGGTTTATTGTATGTATCTGGCCTGGTGTGGCCATGTCTGCAGAGTTTGCTGTTCTCTCTCATAATTACTGTGTTAAAATACATTGCTGCATCAACCAGTCTCCATGTAAGTTCTCTTGCCTTGCGTCACTGAGCCCTACAAGTTCCAGTGCCTGCAAGTTGTTTTGGAGCCGAGATCTTGCTACAGTAATAGTTAGTGAAGAAAAGGGAACTTACAGAACTTGATAAGAAATGTATAGACCTATGGGGATGTTAAGGTTCAGGTCAAATCAGGTAACTAAGAAAGTTGGTAATTTTAAGATTTGGGTTAGGCCTCATACACACGGACGTAATAGCAAAACGTCGGGACCGACGTCAGGCAAAAATCTGCATTTTCCTCAGCGTTTTGCATCGGCGTTAATAAGCGTTAGTGAGCGTCTGTGAGCGGCGGCGTCAATAAGCGTTTAAAAAAAACCAAAACATTCCTCTGCTATTTTTTAACCTAAAAACGCCGGCGCTAAAAATGCCGGTTAACGTCCTGCGTTAGATTTACAGCTTAATAATGCTGATGCCAGCTACAGCTCAAAAACGTTGGCGTTTTTATGGGGCCATTGAATAAAATGGAGAGCTGCAAAAAACGCTAAAAAACATCCGTGTGTATGAGGCTTTAAGGTTATGGTAAACAGTTGTCTATTATGATTGGTGTTGACATGAAGTGCACTTATACTTTTTGCCACCTGTCCTAAACAATTCCACCCTTACCAGAAGTATATATGCCTCCATCTCCCAGCCTCCTGCGGTTCATTTATCAAAGGCAAATAGGCTGTTCACTTTGCAAGTGAATTTTCCCCAGTGCTTATTGAATGTAGTAAAATTTTGCTGTGCACTTATTCTTTAACCCAATCTTAACAAACAACTGTCTACAATCACATGCAAGGAAAGAAAAAAAAAGTGTTTTTTGCACAGGAGTAGATGATGAGACTCAGAAGAGCTTCACCTTATTCAATAAGCTTTGGGCAAAATTCTCTTGCAAAGCGCAACTTCCATTTTAAGCCAAACAGCCAATTTGCCTTTAAATTAAACCCAGCATTTACATGCTTTGTGGAAAATCTTCTTTGCAATGGCCGCTACTGCATAGTAGATGCCCTTAGACTTTTGTTGAAATGTTTTTTAAGTCCAGACCTGCTAGAAAGAAATGATCCCATAAAAGTCTATAAACATCCACTGCACAGATAGGACCTGATAAGATTTTGAAAACTACTCTCAGTCCTTAAAGTAATTGTAAAGTCTCCTTTTTTTTAAATAAAAACTAACAAACATGTTATACTTACCTGCACTGCGCAGTTGGTTTTGCACAGATCAGCCCAGATCCTCCACTTCCTGGGTCCCTCTTTGGGTGTCCTGGTCCCTTCCTCTCTTTGAGTGCCCCCACAGCAAGCAGTACAGCTCCATGTATCCTTTCAGACAAGGAGCTGTGGCTCAGCCCGGCCCCCTCTCTCTCCTCATTGGCTAACTGACTTTGATTGACAGCAGCGGGAGCCAATGGCACCGCTGCTGTGTTTCAGCCAATGAGGAGGGGAGTCCTGGATGGCTGAGGCAGCCGGGACATTGCTGGATCAAGAAGGGGCTCAGGTAAGCATTAAGGGGGCTGAGGAAGGCTGTTGCACACAGAAGGTTTTTTATCTTAATGCATAGAATACATTAAGATAAAAAACCTTCTGACTTTACGACCACTGTAAAGTGATTCTAAAGGTTACATTTTTTAAAATAACATGTAATACTTACTTTCTCTGTGCAATGGTTTAGCACAAAGCAGCCCGATCCTCTTCTTTTTGGGTCCCCTGTTGGCTGTCCTGGCTCTTCCTCCCTGCTGAGTGCCGCCAATAGCAAGCCTCTCACTATGGGGGGCACTCAAGCAGGCTCGTTCCCAAGGGCATTAAGGGAAAAAAAACTTCTGCCTTTAGAACCACATTAAAGAAGAGAATACTACACCATTCCTATTTTTTTAATCCCAATTTAGTCAATAAGATTTGAAAAAAAGGCTTATGGGAGTCACAAAACTATTTGTTGCATGATAAGTATAGAAAGGATTACATTTTTTCCCCATACAAAAGTATATACAATATTATCAAAAGTATTGGGACACCTGCCTTTACACGCACATGAACTTTAATGGCATCCCAGTCTTTGTATGTAGGGTTCAATATTGAGTTGGCCCACCCTTTGCAGCTATAACAGCTTCAACTCTTCTGGGAAGGCTGTCCACAAGGTTTAGGAATGTGCCTATGGGAATGTTTGACCATTACTCCAGAAGCGAATTTGTGAAGTCAGGGACTGATATTGGATGAGAAGGCCTGGCTCGCAGTCTCTACTGTAATTCATCCCAAAGGTATTTTATCGGGTTGAGGTCAGGACTGTGCAGGCTAGTCAAGTTCCTCCACCCCAAACTCGCTCAGACATGTCTTTATGGACCTTGCTTTGTGCACTGATCCAAATCATTTGGTGGTGAGGGGATTATGGTGTGGGGTTGTTTTTCAAGGGTTAGGCTTGGTCCTTTAGTTCCAGTGAAGGGGACTCTTAAGGCGTCAGAATACCAAGACATTTTGGACAATATCATGCTCCCAACTTTGTGGGAACAGTTTGGGGATGGCCTTTCCTGTTCCAACATGACTGCGCACCAGTGCACAAAGCAAGGTCTATAAAGACATGGATGAGCGAGTTTGGGGTAGTGGAACTTGAGAGTCCTGAGCTCAACCCAGTAGAACACCTTTGGGATGAATTAGAGAGGAGACTGTGAGCCAGGCTTTCTCGTCCAACATCAGTGCCTAACCTCACAAATGCTCTTCAGGAAAAATGGTCAAACATTTCCATAGATACACTCCTAAACCTTGTGGACAGCCCTCCCAGAAGAGTTGAAGCTGTCATAGCTATAAAGGGTGGGCCAACTCAATATTGAACCCTATGGACTAAGACTGGGATGCCAATAAAAATAATGTGCGTGTAAATGCAGGTGTCCCAATGCTTTTGACAATATGTTTATATATACAGATTTAAAAACCATTAGACGGCAGTGTATATTTGTGACATTGGTACATACAGAACATAATGCAATATTGGATCCAGTATGTAGATATCAGTTATACAGAAAACTACAAAAGCATGATTCAAAATTCCCTAAAAACACGTCAATCTGAAAATACAGAAAATTAGTTTTGAAGAGTTTTGTGTTAAGATTTCAAGAATTAATAACAACCTGTAAGGACAGAAATATGAAAGCTGCTATTGCTGACTAATTAACAAAAGTGTAGGTTCCAGGGCTGCCATATTAACCCTCCCTAAATAGTAAATGACCTTGGAGTAAGCATGCAGCCACTAAACATATCTTGTTATTTCAGTTTGGGGACTTATAGAGAAATAGTTGAGTATGTTAGAAAGATGTACAAGTCAGCAATGTTAGCAGGTAGATTTCTCCATTCCACGGATGGATCTTATTGTTTAGAAATAAGCAATCAGACCATCAGCCATTTTTTTCTGTAGACCCAACATATGGAAACAGTTTATGTACTGTGCTTTTTCTATACCTGTCTATAAAGGGATATCAGAAATTCCAAGCCAAGAGATCCCTTACAATGCTGATCTGCCTGAGGTTCACTTATACAATCATTAACGCACCAAACATTGGGACATTGCCCAACTGTGTCAAAATCATTTGCATCACGCACAAGTCTTGGCCACTGCTTTGCTTGCTTTTGGTCCCAAGAGCAGCACAACACACAATATAAAAAATAAGATCTTACCTGTAGTAAGGTGAATTGGTGTAGCTGTGATGGTTATTTGATTATGATCCTCTAGTTGAAGAGGGAACCAGACACCACAGTGCTTCAGTCTATATAAAGATTATAATTAGCCTTTCTCCTCCTACTTTATTTTGTAGGGAATTTTCATTAACCCTTGCCAGAGCTGATAAGCATATGATCCTTCGTACACTAACTTTATCTGTTTTAGGATTATATGAAGAAAGGAAAACAGGTGATAAAGGAGTAGCACACTAAAAAGTAGAAACGTTGCTGTGTAAGTGGTAGCACCCATGGAAGGGGCCTAAAGAAGTCTATCATGGGGTTCAATCCAATATTACTGACTACTCCAGCCAGTTCAAAGTAGCATATAAAATACTATAAAGTTTCATTGAAGTAGACTTTTCAGTAACTTTACAAACTGCATGAATACATTTCTGACATGTCAAAATATACTATAAATAAAATTACCAGTGGAGTGAAAGACTACATGTATCCTGGCCATATCATGGTCTTCAGAATATTGCCATGATACATGTGGAGTCTTTTTTTTTCCATAATAGTTTTATTAAAGAGTATCCCCACTTTTGTTGAGAAAAAAATCATTCCCCCTTGGTGATCTATGTACATTGCAAGGATTATAACAACCTTTGTTGCAGATTCCTACCTTTTGTTATTCTAAAGAAATGCCTGTTTGTTTCTCTGTGGCTCTGTGCTCAGTGGGTCTAATGGGAGTGGTTTCATAATTATTTATCAAGTGTGCAGCTGCAGAGCACTAATGAGGAAATCTGCTGGGCTTACATCCCTTTAGAAGTGTTCCTATTGGAAGTATCTCACATTTTGTTGCATGGGATGCCTAAAATCTGACTTGTATCTTAGACAGACTTCTGGGAAAATTGGGGAGCCAATCACAAAAGCAGGAAATTATGTTTTTGAGTACAGAACAACTCCAGGTAGCCATATTGCGCTGCATTTATAGAAAATTACAGCAGTGGCAGATTGAAAAGGAAAGGTAATTTTTAATAACATTCAATTACAATATGACTTGTATCGCAATTGTACATGCTATATTATTTATTTTTATTTGCTATTTTTTTTCTCCACGAAAGGGGAGTTACCCTTTAAACTTAAATACACAACATACAAGAAAGATACTTTCTCATAAAGGAGAACATAACAAACAACCACCATACAGAATAAACAGGACTCTTTGGGAACAGGATACATTTTGGAGATCCCATACAAAGAATTTGTGAGTAAATGATATCCCATTCCTATACCACCAATCACAGGCCAGGATTTACTTGACATCCTAGCCCTCCCCGAGACCAGCAGAGCAAACATGGTGTCTTTGACTCCACTGGTATTATCATCTTTGGACCACCTTTTCTGGGAGGCACCCCTCAAATACTGCACACATTAGCCATAGCAGACCACAGACCATAATAGTTTTATTAAACTTAAATACACAACATACAAGAAAGATACTTTATCATAAAGGAGAACATAACAATCAACCATCATACAGAATAAACAGGACTCTTTGGGCACAGGATAAATTTAGGAGATCCCATACAAAGTATTGGCTTGTAAATGATAGCCCATCTCTATACCACCAACCACAGGCCAGGATTTACTTGACACCCTAGCCCTCCCTGGGACCAGGAGAGCACACGTGTAGTCTTTGACTGAGGTTGCTCAGTCTCACATCAGGGGGTCCAAGCCACCCCAAAAGGATGGATATAAATACACCAGAGCCAGGCACACAACTGTGGTGAGAACCCTCCAAAAAGGGCATATAACCTACTGAATTATAATATTGGGTATATCAGTCTAAGAAAGACTATCTATTATATACAGAACATGTTATGAAACACACCCATATGTTCATATGAAGAGAAATAGAAACTTACACTGATTAGTGAGGTCACTTCAGGCATATAGTGTTGTATTTTTGGTCAGTTCTGATCTTATACAAGTGATAGATCCAACTGATGTGATGAAGAAAAATCTCTATAGGAAAAACTCTGTGGGATAAATCTTAAATGCTGGTTCCTATAGCAGTGTGGCCGTGCAGGCCCCGAGAGAAGGCTATTGCAGCCCTCATTCCAAACAATCCCTTACATATACACTATATTACCAAAAGTATTGGGATGCCTGCCTTTACATGCACATGAAATTTAATGGCATCCCAGTCTTAGTTCGTAGGGTTCAATATTGAGTTGGCTTACCTTTTGCAGCTACAACAGCTTCAACTGTTCTGGGAAGGCTGTCCAGAAGGTGTAGGAGTGTGTCCATGGGAATTTTTGACCGTTCTTTCAGAAACGCCTTTGTGAGGTCAGGCACTGATGTGGACCAGAAGGCCTGGCTCGCAGTCTCCGCACTAATTCAACCTAATGGTGTTCTATCGGGTTCAGGTCAGGACTCTGCATAGGCCAATCAAGTTCCTTCACCCCAAACTTGCTCATCCAAGTCTTTATGGACCTTGCTTTGTGCACTGGTGCGCAGTCATGTTGGAACAGGAAGGGGCCATCCCCAAACTGTTCCCACAAAGTTGGGAGCATGAAATTGTCCAAAATGTCTTGGTATGCTGATGCCTTAAGAGTTCCCTTCACTGGAACTAAGGGGCCAAGCCCAACCCCTGCCAAACAACCCCACACCATGATCCCCCCTTCACCAAATGATATGGACCAGTGCAGAAAGCAGGGTCCATAAAGACATGGATGAGCAAGTTTGGGGTGGAGGAACTTGACTGGCCTGCACCTTGGGATGAATTCGATTTCTGACCTTTCTTGACCTCCTGACCTTTGGGAGGAATTAAAATGGAGGCTTTGAGCCAGGCCTTCTCGTCCAACATCAGTGTCTGATCTCACAAATGCGTCTCCCGAAGAATGTGGTTATTACCTCATGAGTGGAAG
>BLSH010115214.1:5073-15165 GCA_018402905.1 Glandirana rugosa
TGGTCTTCTCTCCTGACACCTTTCCCGTCACCTTTCTCCAGTAACGTAGGCCTGACCAACCGTCCCGGACTTCTCTCGATAGACCCTCGCTTGGATTGGAATAAGGGATTATGGGATGCCCAGGATATTCAGTGCAAACTTGCTTTAGGACTTCTATATACACTGCAGTATATACAGCTCTCTCTTCTCTCCAGCACAACGCTTGCTGCTCATATGTTCCTCCTCCAGCACTTCACTTGCTGTAGACTGTTACACCTCCAGACTAGCTAGCACTGCATGGTTAGGCCTGACACTGTTTCAGCCAGGCCTCATGGATTGCCTTTTGCGTACAGAGGCCTCGGGCCTCTATTGTGTAGGAAAAGTTCTGGTGCTAGCTGTCCTCTATTCGGCTACCGCTCCCAGATAGCTCTCTTCAGGCCCTGCCAACCAGTCCGGATGCAATGACCTCTTTCCACTGCCCTTTCCACAGTCCTCTCTTCTGGTTCTGTACCCATCTCTCAAACTGCAAACGCCCAGTTCTCTCAGGCGTGCCTCCCGACTTTGCTCACACACCAACACTCGACTTGCTGCGACTACTAGTCCACCCTGGAGACTCTTAGAATGTTCTCTCCTGCTGTCCTAGACCTGCTCTCTCATGTGCCTCTCCTTCCAAGATCTCTTCGTTCATCCTGGATGCACCCGAGCCTCAGCCCAGGGTCACCTCCCTCCCACCCTGGGAGCTCCCCGTGGGCCCCGACAGTCTCCACACTCTCACTCCAGCTGCCACCCGACTACTCCTCCCCAGCTGGGATGACCCCAGGTATTTAAGGAGGCCTGCCCCCTTCCAATCCAAGTTGGGGACTGGTCAGGGCTCCTCAAGATACCCCAGGTAGGATTCAACTCTCTTCCCATCCCTCCTTCTAGTACCTTCTAGAAGGAAAGAGGAGGTAAATGAGAAGTGAACCATCTGTAAGCCACCAGCTGTTACCCTGAGCCACTCCCAGCCCAGAATCAAAACAAACAGGCCCAGCAACCAGCTAGGCCTGCCTAAATTTACCTACACTGACAGAGAAAAATCCTACTCTAGCACCTCACTACCTCAAGGGTGCTACATTTACTTTTTATAACCCTGCTAGATAAATAAAATAAAAATGAAGAGACAGCTGCTGGCACAGGTCAACAGATACCACCCTAATAAATACAATTCATACAAAGTGCAGTGCTTAGCATAGACAAGTGAAAAGTGAATGCAAAAAATAAGTAAATAGAGATAGCAATAAAACAGACTTTAACCCCTTCCACACCGCACACAATATATTTACTGCGGCAGTGTGGACGCGTCCCGGGAATCGCTGTAAATAAACAGCGATTTGCGAAGTGGCAGCTAGGGGGCGCGCGTGCCCACCGTACTCCGGAGTAGTGAGCCCGCGGCCCGGGCGGACCCGATGCCCGCCGGCGGGCCACAATGAGCTGCCACAGCAAAAGAACGGGGAACCGCCGATTTAAATACGGCGGTTCCCGGCTCTGTCACTGGGATCAGTTAGATCTCTTATGTCCATAACAGCCCAGCCCCCTCACAGTTAGAACACACCCAATGAACACAGTTAACCCCTAGATCTCCCCCTGCAGGTTAACCCCTTCACTGCCAATAGCATTTACACAGTAATCAGTGCATTTTCATAGCACTGATCGCTGTATAAATGCCAATGGTCCCAAAAAAGTGTCATAATGGTCAGACATGTCCGCCGCAATATCGCAGTACCACTAAAAATCGCAGATCGCTGCCATTACTAGTAAAAAAAAAAAAAAAAAGACCTCATAAATGAATTCTCATCATTCGTAAATGCGGCAACTTTTGCGCAAACCAATCAAAAAACGCTGATTGCGATTTTTTTTACCAAAAATATGAGGAAGAATATAAATCGGCCAAAACCAATGAAAAAAAATGTTTTTTTGTTTTATTTTGGTTTTGTATTTTAGCAAAAAGTAAGAAAAACTGTTTTTTTATTTGCAAAATTGTCGCTCTTATTTTGTTTATAGCGGCGATCAGAAATGACTCAGAGGTGATCAAATACCACCAAAAAAAGCTCTATTTGTGGGAAAAAAGGACGCAAATTTTGTTTGGGTACAATGTCGCAGGACCGCGCAATTGTCAGTTAAAGCGACGCAGTGCCGAATCGCAAAAAGTGCTCTGGTCCTAAAGGGGGAAATCCTTTTGGGGGTGAAGTGGTTAAAAGAACCCATGCATAAGTGATAATAGGGTAAATTCACTAAGAGTTAAATAACGGACAATAAAATATGGTAAAAAAGTGCTTGCGGTGAATCAGTTTTGAAAGTGCAATTCACTAAGAATTTTGTGATAAATATTGAATGCGGTGTTTGTTCAATTGAGCGGTAATTACCACATTTTTTCTTGTGGGAATTTATTGCATTGAGTTGGCTGCTAAAGAGCAGGCCTGGAAACCGGACGTTGTGTCCTTAACAACGGATGGCTCATCAGCTGTCAGCAGATTCCCCGCTGACAGCTGAATGTAAAAAAAACATGCCAGCAATTAAAAATTATGAAAAAAAAACAGTGTGGGGCCCCCCGAAAATTCATACCAGACCCCTATACGAGCATGCAGCCTGGCAGGTCAGGAAAGTGGGGGGCCAATGAGCATCCCCCTCCTGAACCATACCAGGCCACATGCCCTCAACATGGGGGGGGGGGTGCTTTGGGGCGGGTGAACTCTGCCCTCTGATTATATTGAGAATTGCGCTACACTATTGTAGCCATTGCCCCCTTGGGGGTTGCTGAATGCAGTGGTCCACCTGTTACTCTGCCCTCAATCACACTGTTTCCTTTCATCCGGAGTCACAGAACAGGCCAGTACTTTTTTTGCTATTTATTAGGGGATTAAACTTGGATGGGGGTAGGGATGATTATGGGATGCCCAGTAGATTAAACTTGAACTGGACCTTGTATATACACTTCCGTATATACACTCCTTCTTCCTCCAGCACATCACTTGCTTCAGTTAAAACGTCCTCCTCCGGGGGCGTGGCCTGCAGTGGACCAAGATGGATGCCTGAGTCCAGTGCTCCGTTCCACACAATAGATCCTGACTGAAAACAAAGCGACCGGACTCAATTTCTCCACACACTACGGCGGGAATAACAGCCCCTACCTCCCGGGCATGCAGGGGAGTCATCTAAAACCGCCAACTCCCCGCCGCCTCACAGATTTCTACAAGCCCGCGGCGATGAACCAGGCCCAAAATGGCGCCGCCTCAGGGAACGAACGCGGCGCGCAGGGCCGCTCCCAGAATGAAGGCTCGCACCCTGCTACACCCCACAACAACGCCCTAGCGAGCGGTCAGCGGGACAGAGAATTCAGGGAGGAAATGGACACTCTCCCCTCACCAGAACTACAACCCTCAGCCAGTCCGTCTGACAGAGGTAAGTGAACAGCAACCTCCCCACTACTGTCTCCTAACAAAGAGCCGCTCACCAAGAAACATTCCTGGTCCAACTCTAGCCCTGGCCAAGACACAGAGGCTCATATGACATTAGCAGCAATGCCAGCAGCAGATGTTCCTGTGTCAGAGACTATGCTAAAACATATGCTGCTGACACTCCAAAAGGACCTACATAGGGAGCTTCAGACCTCTATCACACAGATACATGATAGGGTTGACTACCTAGAAGACAGAACCACTGCCTTAGAAGATCGCATGTCAGACCACTCTAAAGCTCATAATGAACTGCTAGATGTTCATGACCATTATGAGGCTGAATTGCAGCGTATCAATTTAAAATTGGCAGATTTAGAAGACCGCTCTAGGAGACAAAACATAAAATTCAGGGGAATTCCGGAATCGGTCAAACCAAATGAAATCATCCCCCACCTCCAGCAACTTTTTGCAAAGCTACTCCCCCGCCTGAACGCCGTGACATCCCCATTGACAGAGCCCACAGGATCGCTAAACCCCCACATCTAGCTCCTGATATCCCAAGAGACATCCTTGCTAAAATCCATTACTTTCATGTAAAGGAGCAAATCTTACAAGCGGCAAAAAACAACAACCCATTACCAGCTCCATACTCCAATGTGAAGCTCTTCAATGATCTCTCTAGAGCCACTATGGAAATGCGTAGGGCTTTCACGCCAATCACCTCCATACTGCAAGAAAAACAGATAACCTACAAATGGGGGTTCCCGACTAAACTACTAGTCACCTACCAGCATCAACTTATACCTATATTATCTCCAAAAGATGGATACAAAAAACTGACCAATTGGGGTCTTCTGCCACTTCCTCCGGGCCCGATCGAACACAGAGGCACCATTGCTCCAGATACTCAGAAATGGAACCAAAGCCCACGCAAATCCAAAACATAACTTGCCCCCAAACATGGGTCCCCCACCCCAACAACAGGGTCTAAGTGTGGGCACAGCTTCTTCCTGAAGACACCTCCCCAGGTTATTGTGTGCCAAGTACACTGTGAAATTGCATTGTTGTTGTTCTGATTTTCTTTTTGTTTTTTGTTTTTTTTGTTTTCTAATATCTTTACTCCTTATTGTGTTTGGTGCGCAAGGTTAACATTTTCACAAAATAGAAGTACTTGTGTACTGCTTTCTCCTCTCTCCACCAAGAAACCAGTGATCAGAGCATTACTGTAGCAACTAACCAACACCACTCCAATATCCCAAACCCCCAAAATATCCTTGAAACACTGCAATCATTTTGACCCTATAAACATCGCTCTCCTGTCCCCCTACACCTACAGTTATAATCTTGCTTACCCTACGTACACCTTCAGAACCCCCACATAATGACAATAAACTTCACCTCAATCAACGCTAAGGGTTTAAACTCCCCTTTTAAGTGAAACATGTTATGGAAGGAAGCCGACTCCCAGCATGCAGACATTCTTTGCTTACAAGAGACGCACTTCGCTTCAAATAAAGCCCCCAAATGCACCCACAAGAAATACACAACCATCCACACAGCCAATGCCATCAAAAAACACAGAGGAGTGATGATAGCCATAAAAGCTAATATCCAACACACGATTCACCACAGTGAAGCAGATCCAGAGGGTAGATACCTCATATTATCACTAACGATAGAACGTCAACGAATGATCCTAGTAAACCTCTACGCCCCTAATAAGGGACAACGCCAATTCTTTAAACATATACTGAACAAAGTATCTTCCTTTCGCTCTGATCCCCTCATATTATGTGGGGACTTCAACGACATAATAGATACGGCTATAGACACCTCGAACCCCTCCAAAAGGAGACCCTCAGCTCTCTCCTCTCTATTACACGAAGAGGATCTGTATGATCCATGGAGGTGCCTACATGATAGCGAAAGGGACTACACTTTTTTTTCTCCCCCTCAAAACTTCTATTCTCGGATTGACATGTTTATCACAGACAAAATCCTACTACAAAATGTCTCCGAGGCAAATATAGGGACGATTACATGGACTGATCATGCACCAGTATCTATTAAACTCTCCCTTTCTAACCATGTCCCCAAACACACCATCTGGAGACTGAACAGCTCTCTCCTTGCTGACCCAAAGATAGAGGAGAAGATAGAGTCTGAACTTAAGACATACTTTCAAATAAATGCTGACCCTGCAGTGTGCTGCACCACAGTGTGGAATGCACACAAGGCGGTAATGAGAGGCCTGTTCATTCAACTAGGAGCCCAGAAAAAAAAAGCACACACAGCCATCACAACAAACCTTCTGCAGAAGATCAGAGACACGGAAACTCTTAATAAACAACAACCCTCCCCAACCTTAGCTCAAAACCTGATATCTCTCCGACGAGAGCTAAGCACACACCTACGCAAGAAATTTGATTTCTATATCAAAAAACTGAAACTCCAATACTACACTTCGGCCAACAGAGCGAGTGCATATATATCCAAACAATATAAGAAACAAGTGGCCAACGCCAAGATACACTCCTTACTTAACCCACAGGGAAAACATTTAACCAACCCCTTAGACATTGCAAATGAGTTCAGCAGTTTCTACGGCAAGCTCTACAATCTCAAAGACTCCGAACCAAATACCTCCCCTTCAAAAGAACTTATAGCACGTTTTCTTTCCGAAATAAACCTCCCATCCTTATCCACCTCACAACTAGAATCACTTACACAGCCTTTCTCCCCCCAAGAAATCCAAAAAGTCATCAACAAACTCCCACACCATAAGTCCCCCGGGCCAGACCGTTTCCCCAATGAGTACCTTAAAAAATTCCACTCCTTACTTGCCCCCCACCTTTGTAGAGTATACAACAAATATGCGGATACTGGAACAATACCCCCAGAAGCTCTAGAAACACTAATTGTCACCATCCCGAAACCGGGTAAATCTCCCACTAACCCAGCAAACTATCGCCCAATCTCGTTACTAAACACCGACACCAAAATTTACGCCAAACTAATCGCCCAACGTTTAGGCCCTCTAATTCCCCAAATCGTACATCCCGACCAGGTTGGCTTCATACCGGGAAGACAGGCCTCAGATGGCACAAGACGCTTAATTTACCTTATCCAGTGGACGGAGCACAGTCGAACGCCTTCTCTCCTCCTGTCCCTGGATGCAGAGAAGGCGTTCGACAGAGTCCACTATGGATACATGGAAGCAGTGCTCCAAAAATTCGGTCTATCGGGCAGAATCTTATCAGCAATCATGAGTCTATATATATCTCCTAGTGCCAGGGTATGGACCTCCGGTATGAAATCAGACCACTTTCTAATAACAAATGGTACTAGACAGGGGTGCCCCTTGTCACCCCTGATCTTCGCCATGATAATGGAGCCACTCGCCCAAATGATTAGGGAAGATAATGAGGTTAAGGGAATCCATGTAGGAGAGACAACACAAAATAGGTCTCTATGCAGACGATGTCATTATCACCTTATCACATCCCGAAACATCCCTACCCGCAGTACACGCCATTCTCAATAGATTCAGTGAAGTATCACTTTATAAAATTAACAGCAGTAAATCTACATGTTAGGGCTGGGCATAGACACAAAAACCTCAGATGACATCTCCAAAATCACACCCTTCAAGTGGTCCCCAACCTCTCAACTTCCGTACCTTGGCACAGTACTAGCCTATCCTAGTAATGCAATCCTGCAGATAAATTTCGATAAAACCAAAGACGCCCTTGAATGCATATCCAAGGATCTGGCCCATATACCCACCTCATGGGCAGGCAAAATAGCTCAAGCAAAAATGTATTTACTCCCGCATGTTCTGTACCTCTTCCGCACTGTCCCAGTACCCCTCCTCCCTTCCCAAATACGGGTACTTCAAAGAGTAATTTCATCATTCATCTGGCATCACAAAGTTCCGAGGCTGAAACAAGAAACACTTCTGACCCCTGTTCATAACGGGGAATGGGAGCACCAAACTTACAAGCTTACTACAAAGCTACCATACTGGACCAACTAAAGGACTGGTGGAAACCATCAAGAAATAAAGCGTGGACTCAAATAGAAGCAACCGCAATGAACACAGAACCAAAATTGAAACTAGCCACTCTCCTTCTCCATCAAAAACCCCAACACCACTTCATGAAAACCATCACTGCTGCATTCAGGGTATGGTCCTCGCTAGCGGGACAAACTCCACGGATTGAGGCTGCAACAATCCAACATATACCCATCAAGGCACTGGAGCTAATCACCCCGGACTTATCTCTCACTTCTTGGCAGGCAAAAGGGATACAATCCATTGGGCAAATACTGGCCCCCACGGGCATGCACACGTTTCAGCAACTGCGGCAGTCCTATGATGTACCCAAATCATAATTTTTCCTGTATCTAAGAGTACGATCTATACTAAATACTAAGACCAACTCCCACTCTCGTCAAAATACTGGATGAGGCTCACAGGGGCAAACCTCCCCATCAATCAATGGACATCGGCCTTGGCTCTCCCACTTCAACTCTCACATTGTATCACACATTGGGAAGCACTCCAGAAACTATTCCACAAATGGTATTACACCCCGACAAGGCTTGCGTCTATCTTCTCTACCGCATCTCCTTACTGTTGGAGAAACTGCAATCATCCCGGATCTCTATATCACATATGGTGGGAGTGCCCCCACCTAGTTCAATACTGGCAAAGCGTGCAGAACCTTCTTCAGCACCTATGCGACATCAATGGACCACTTCTCCCCCTAGACATACTGCTGGGTCTCTCAGTTCCCCTATGGCCCAAACACACTAGAACTCTCGCTACCCACATCCTCATAGCAGCCCGCTTGGCAATTGCAAGGAAATGGAAAAACAGCTCTCCCCCTTCACTCCGGGATGTTATTCTCTTAATAAACATCCACGGGGACTTGGAACTCTCCTTTGCAAGAGCAAACATGACCACCCGGTCCTTCTACACCCTCTGGGCCAAATGGCTAGCTGACCCCAGGAACACCATCTCATGAGGACAACTCCAGATTTCCCCCAGAGGACAAAACCAATCTGATTCCTGACTATGCCCTCGTTGGACTGCTATTCCTATGGAAACGATCACCCACAGGAAAGTAACTCCCAATTAATTGCTGATTACAACCAGTTAGTTGAAATATCTTGTTTTTCCCTCCTCAATGAGAGAGGGAGCGGAGGCGGGAGCCTTTCCCGACCCCTGCACAGCATGATCCCGAGAGGGGTGTGGGCGGTTGGGGAAGGCACTCCTCCCTTTGATTTGCATACAACGTTTAATATTTGTTCTAGGTTAGCACCCCCTTGCGCTACCACAATCTCGTTGATTCTTTGTTTATTTCTGAAATATGATTACCCTCATTTACATTTGTACACAGCTGTTTAAACCGTATGCTGTAGAAAAGTACCAACATCTTTGTTTCTCTCCTTTTCATATTGATGCATCTTGGTTTGTACTGTATGAAAATGTACCAATAAAAACTGAATGCTTAAAAAAAAAAAGCGTCCTCCTCCAGCACATCACTTGCTTCAGTTAACACTTTACTCCTGGTTCCTCTCTCCTGCACATACTTGGTTCCGGCCCAGCTAGCATGTGGTGAGGCCTGTTGTTATGTTAGCAGGACCTCTGAACCCCCATTACAGGCAGAGACCGTGGGTCCCCCAAAGTGTAGCAAAGTACATTTGTGCTAACTAGAGTAGATGGACTACTGCTCCCAGCATATCCTCTCCCAGGCCCCATCAGCCCTCCTGGCTTTCCGGCCTGCTCCACTGTCCAGTGACACCACTACCCTTTCTGGCTCTTGTAACCTTCTCAGAATGTCCACTGTATCCCCCCAGCCTGCTCCGGTGTACCTCTTCCAGCTTCCATGGGTGTGTCACTCACCGACACCGGTGGATCCTTTACAGAGCCCTTTTGCTGTAGCACTCCTCCGTCGCTCTCATGCTCCCTTGGTCAAGACTCCTCTGTGGCTTGTTCAAGGGGTCCTTTCCATTTCCCGAGCCTCCAGGCCCAAGGTCATCCCCCCAGACTGGGGACTCCCTCAGGGCCTCAGCAACTTCTGATACATCTCCATCTCTTCCACCCGAACTCTCTTCCCAGACTGGGCTGACCCAAGGCATTTAAGGAGGCCTGCCTCCTCCCAATCCAGGTTGCGGGTTGGTCAGAGCTCCCTAAGTGTCACGTACCTGGCGGATGAGTCTGACTTCTGCAGGGGTAACCTCTCTTGCGGCCCTGGTTCGAGAACCCCTAATAGAGCAAACAGGGAGTTCAGGAGCGCAGGGGGGCACGAGGGTTGGACAGGAACACTTGGTGGTGCGTGTAGGTCCACTGGGACTCGTGCAAGACAGAAGAGTGGTCGTACAGTCCGGGTCGGCAACAGGCAGGCTAGGAGGGACAAAAGGAGCAGGCAGGCGGATGGTCGGGTACAGGCAGAGTTCGTTAACGGGCTGACAGCAGAAGTGCAGAAGGATCAGACAATAGGATGGTCGTAGGCAAGCCAAGGGTCGGTTCAGGCGGAGTTCAGACAAGGTCGGGCAAGCCGGGTCACAGGAACAGGAGACAGGAACAGCTAACAGGCACAAGTTGCTCAGGAAGGGCGGGTACACGCTATAGAACGAACAGCACTTGCTACAGGAAGCAGGAAGTTTAAAT
>BLSH010115214.1:93937-104878 GCA_018402905.1 Glandirana rugosa
AATCATAATTGGATTTTGAAAAATTTGGGCTGTTGTGGAAACAAACCTTGGTGATAAAGCATCAGTGGAGACACCTTTTTCCCATAATAATTCTTACAGGAGTGAATTTCCCTTCTTATGGGTAGATTTCCTCTCATTACCTGTTGTCTACCTCCGTTTGTAAGTAGGAGTCATTTGTACGTCGAATGTTTGTAACTAGGGGACCACCTGTAATAGGAAGAAACACCTATCTAGCCAATCACTCTGTATCCAATCAGACAGGCCCTTGCACTACATAATTGATGGCAGATCTAAAGAAGATTGTACTATCAGATTGTATATTGTATGGCCATCTTTATACACCTAAAATTACTTGTTGCCCTTTCAGTGCCATTCATTTTTAATGGCACACCAAACACAGAAGCAAACACCAACTGCTAAAATGTCCCATAAGCCACATATAGCACAGCCCATTGAAATCAACGGGCTGCCCTATGTCTGTCAAAGGAAAAACGAGCCACAAAACGTTCACTCCCACTATGCTAGATGTGAATAGGGTCTGAAGGTGAAATTGGTGCGGTAACACAAGAACAACGAGCCTCCAGCCACATCTGTGCGTTTCCTTGCATTTCAGAAATGTGCGGCACCTAAAACCGCAGTAAAAAACCCACAAAACTCCGCTCTAAAAAAAAAAAAATGTTCTGAAGCTTCTTTGAGACGATTACTGCTTGTAGGGAAGCCCATTCAGGTGGATGAGCTGCCCTATGTGTGATGAGTGAAAATGCTCCAAAACACCCCCCCTCGCTAAAAAAAACAAATGGGGGAATGTGAGTTCCTGCTATGCAGAGAAGTGAACAGGGCTTTACAATTCAGAGTTTCTGTCCACTCCCTCCTATGTACTTTTATAAAGATGGCCATACACTATGCAATCTGATTGTATATTGTGTGTTTAGTTAGAAGGGTGATCACTGATTGATTGCATTTCATTTAAAAGACGTGCACCTGGAGATGGGCGGTAGATAGGAGGGTGGATAATGCAGGGTGTGTGCTAATGAGGTCAGCTGGTCAACTCCTTCCTGTGCCATGACCTAAGGTCTGCCCAGGGAGTAAGACAGAAGCAAGAAACGTTTGGAAACATAGATGGAGGACAGTAAAGTAAGTGTCTGTAGATTTTATGGAAAGCTTTGATATTTTTGCAAAAAAAGTACATGAATGCTATATTGGTACATAGGGGAGCTGGAATTTAGAAAAAAAAGTGAACTTATCCTTTAGCCTATCCAAAACTAGAAGATGTTGCAACTTTACATATACTTTAATGTAATTGCAAACTTTCAACATAAAATAATATTGACCAAAAAATTATACTTTAAGTGCTAAACCAGAAAATGAAAAAGAGAGAGAGAGTACAGCTGAATTATTTGCTGGACAGTTATTGCCCTGTTATCTGCAATCGGTGAAGTTTATGTAATCCATTGCAGACCAGTTGTGCTTTTGATTGTGAAAGCAACTTTTTTTATGTGATTCCAAGTTGTGTTTTTTTCTCTCTGGCTAAGATATAGTACAGCCTGTACTTTCGGTATTGTTGGGAATACTCAACCTGCACACAATGAACATTCTAAATCTGTGATCCTAGAACAGCAGATCACCCAAAGAAAATAGCTATGTCTTGGTGAAAAATAACAGCCCTAGAAAGGCAGATTGTGTCTCTCCGTGCATTTCAGAAATTAATTTTCAGTCGTGACTGAAGTGTAGGTAATACAAAATTGGTAAACCTTAGAAAAGGAATATATGTAAGCAAAAGAGGTGGGATTGAGAAACAACCAATAAGAAATGATCACATTAGTCCTTCAATGTTCCCTGAGGATGAGAACTTTTGTAAGAGCATCAAAAGAATTTGGAATACATTATACTTTTAAATATTAAACACATTATAAAAGAATTAATTGATATGGACTAGGCAATTGCCAAATCTGTGGGTGAATTGAAAAAAAATGTTGGGTGCTGAGAAATGGCAGAAGAATGAATGGATTGAAGTCATGCTGGAGAGCCACCAAAAGATCCAAATTCCTGAAGGATACAGCTGACTATACCATAGGTTATCTGTATGGGGAGCCAAAGCTCCTATTACCATGGTGGTCACCATGGTATAGGAGTCTTCAGCTTGAGAAAAACATACGGTATAAGCCTCCAAATCAGGGAACCACTCATCAGGACATGTGAACTGATTTTTTTTTAGAGTTCACAACAGGTGAGTCATTTATAGAGAAGAGTGGGAAAGAAGGAAGAAGAAGATGGGGGTGACAGAGATGATAACCCAAGGTTAGAGATTGGTCTCTCTTTTGCCCAAAATCTCCTCCTAATTTTTTTAACTTGACTTGATATTGCAATTTGTTTTTTTTTTTTTTTTTTTTTTTTTTTAGAAAAATTAGGCAAACACAATTTTTCAATAGCACTGAAGTTGTCTATCTTAAGTATTACAAGGAACTTTTTGTGTCTGTTATATGTCCACATCATGTATGACTATCGACAAACACCAACTTTTTTATATGTCCACACAAAATCCATGACTACATATTTTGTTCATAATTGTACATTATTGTGTACAGGCGGTCCCCGGGTTACAAACAAGATAGGGACTGTAGGTTTGTTCATAAGTCGAATTTGTTTGTAAGTCGGAACAGGTACATTTTTTAAGTGTAGCTTCAGCCAAAACAAATATTTTTAAGCTTTTTGGATAGCATAGGGAAGGGTTAACACCCTTGTAAGGTTTGTTTTGCTGTCTATGTTTCTGTTCAGAAGATTTCACCTCACTTCCTGTCCCAATGATAATTGGATTTTGAAAATTTTGGGTTGTTGTGGAAACAAGGATTGGTAATAAAGCATCAGTGGAGACACCTTTTTCCCATAATAACTCTTACAGGAGTGAAATTCCCTTCCTAGGGGGAGATTTCCTCTCACTTCCTGTTGTCTCCCTCCGTTTGTAAGTAGGAGTCGTTCATAAGTCGGATGTTCATAACTAGGGGACTGCCTGTATTGTGTTGACTTTCAATTATTTTCTTTTGAATGCTCATATTATGATAAGATTATAGGGAGGGCAATGCGGTTAAATGTTCTGTGCAAATCTCGTCATGGAGGCCTATAAGGAAGCATTTGTCTATACCTGTGAACTGTTTCATTTTTGGATCAGCTATATAAGCAATATATTTATGCTTTGGATGAGGCCGTATTCAAACCTACTAGAGTTTGAATCTCTCAAATATCCCACTGTTAGTCCAGTCCAGAACAAGTTTTGTTTTTGAACATGATTTAAAGACAGGGGGACTAAATTAAGAGTCAGTTGTTTATCAAGTCAACAGAGAGAAATTTGATTCAGTTTCCATCCAGAATCCTTAAAGGATCATCCCTATATCACAATTGTTAAGGGTATATGCACAAATGAAGTGGATGACTGCACTCTGATAAAACCACATGTATTCATACATGTCCATAAAAAGAAGCAAGGAACTTCCGGTTCCGGCACTCCATGAACTAGTCACGCGTCCTAGCAGCTCCCGCGGAGAAGCCCAGAATCTGCTAGTAAAGTCGGCACAGACCCCTCCAAACTTGTCCCCCGCAATCCGGAGACACCCTGGACAGTGACATGGAGCGATACCTGGACAAGGGACCGCTCCGCCAGGCACAATTCCACAAACCGCTGGAGGGCTCCGACCAGGCCGCTCAGCCTGTCATGGCGGCGGTGCCACACGCCGGAGAAACCGCTCCCTCAGTTGCCGTCGGACGGGACGATCGTGCTACGGAGCTCATTGCCCAAGCGGTAGCGGCTCTCCTGTCCCCTATGATTGCAGCATCTGTGGAGAAGGCAGTGCAGGAAGGGATGGCCCAGATCCATAAAGACCTCAAAGAACATGCGGGCAGGATCCAAGAGGCTGAGCAACGTGTAGCACATCTGGAGGAAGAAATATACCAGACGCAGGACACCGCACAGGACAAACAGATTGCCCTTATCATCGAAAAACTCGAGGATCTCGAAAATCGATCCAGGAGGAGCAACCTTCGTTTCATTGGGGTACCCGAATCCCTCTCATCAGGTGATCTTGTTAACTTTTGCGCAGTGAAAATCCCTGACACCTTGGGCCTAAAGGGCCCCTTCCAGGTGGAAAGAGCACACAGGCTCGGAGCACCCACCTCCAACCGCCCCGGCCCGAGACTGATAATCGCTAAATATTTAAATTATGCAAACAAACATGCCATTCTACAAAAATTCAGGCAATTTAAAACGCTGATAATTGATGGGGCAAAAATCCTAATCTTTGCCGATTATTCAGCAGAAGTAGCCAAAAAGAGAAAGGCGTTCCAAAACATCTGCTCAGAACTATTTGAAAGACAGATGAAGTTCACATTGGCTTTTCCAGCAACGCTCAGAGTCAAAGCACCCAACGGTGAACAACTTACGTTCCACACCCCATCCGAGGCAGACCATTTCCTGCGATCCCTGGACCCCACATCGTATGCCAATACAGCCTCCAGAGATCAAGGCTTATCCCGCCCTATGGACCAAAGGAGTCCCAGAAAGGATTCGGCCAAAAGACTCAAAACCCTTGGGACAAACCGCATGGAACTCTCCTGAAAACACCCCTCCCCCGGGAACATCTGCCGGAGTTACTCCACAACTTACCGCCTGTTCATATGAGTATACGAACACCATACACCTCTGTATCCCTACCACTCAAGTATCTGAACTGGTTATACACTGACACTTTAAAAGTTACTGTGCTCTCCACTAAGCCACCAATATGCTAATATGCTCTGTTAATTACTTTTATTCCTCTCTCGCTTTGGCTAGCCTAAAGTGAGACAGGAGCTTCAGACATGTTCTTATTGTACTCTAGTTGTCACTCTATCCACATGGCATTCCTCCCACTCAGATCTTTTGTTATGCTTTATTTTCACAAGGGACATCATACCGAACCACCACCTTATCTTACATGGGGTTCTTTCTGATACACATCCCTTTATCGGCTTCCCCCCTCTGGGTGCTGCGTTTCCCGTGACGAAACCATGTGGAAAAAAGTGAAGTTAATGATTGCTTTTTTGTTAAACTTTTGTCTGGTTCACTTCCTTGATACCCCCCCCCACCGACTTGCTGCATAACCTTTCTAAGTTTACTATACGTATTTGGCTGACCTATACCCACTTTGACCCTCTCACCTCACCAAGGGCCCCCCTACTTAGGGTGAACGTCTACACCGCCCATCCCAAACTCCACAAAGTCTATCAAATCTGCTCAAATCCCCCACCTATATCCCTTTCATGAAAATTATCTCATGGAATGTAAAGGGACTAAAATCTCCCCACAAGCGAATAAAAATTCTGAGACACCTACACCACCTAAAAACAGACATAGCCTTATTACAGGAATCTCATCTCCAATCCCAAGACTTCCAGCGCATGCTCAAGCTATGGGTAGGGCTGGTCCTGGGCTCAGAGGCAGTGGGCAAAAAAGCAGGAACCCTTATCCTGATACATAAACGCCTCGTTAACACGTTCGTATCATCGAGTACAGACACCCATGGCCGCATAGTCACAGTGCACCTCAAACAGGGACATAGAGACCTAAACATCTCCTGCGTATATGCACCCAATAACCCAGACTCCCAGTTCTTCACAGATCTCTCCACCCATCTACTCCAACACCCCCACATACCACACATAGTAGGAGGTGATTTTAACTCTCTTATGCACCCTCTGGTAGACAAATCACGCCCAACGCATCACCATAACACCAAAGACGCTAAGAAAGTCCAGACCCCCACCCCACTCTCTGATACAATGGCATCCCTACACCTTACTGATGTCTGGAGGCTCCAACATCCATCTGACAGGGAGTATACATTCTATTCTCCCCCCACATGACATTATCAAGGATTGACTACCTCTTCACCACTGACGACCTCCTACCTCAAATATCTGACACGGATATCCATGAGATGGCCATCTCAGACCATACCTCTATCTCACTGACATTGAAGGATCAAGATCCCCATCCCAACGTTCGTGCCTGGAGATTCCCATCCTTCCTGGCGAACAACACCGATTTCCATGCATACATCACCAAAGCCTGGGAAGACTACTCACTCACAAACTCTGACCATCAAGCGAACCCCAACCTCTTCTGGGAGGTGGGAAAAGCATTTCTTAGGGGCAAAATAATATCCTACTCCTCCTTTTATAAGGAAAAGACACTTACCAAATATTGGGAAGCCAGCTCTCGTCTTCAATTAGCACAGCGCGCTTTAGCTTCCTCAAACACACAGATACACAGGGAGAACTGGCATGCAGCCAAACGCCTCTTTGATCATTGGGCAGACAGACTGGAACTTACCAAACGAGCCTCAATGGAGGCAGCATATTATAGATTTGGCAACAAATCAGGCAAACTCCTATCCAGACTATGCAAAGGTCCCCACCATCCCACGCACATCACCTCCCTCAGAGACAAACAGGACAATATCAGGACAATATCAAAACCACTCCCAAGGACGTCACCCAAATTATGCTTGATTTTTATTCCACACTATACGCCCCAGACACCATTGATTCTCACGCAGCCAAAAACTTCTTAGACTCCCTCGACCTCCCCCACATATCCCCCCAACAACTACAACTCTTGAACTCCCCAATAACAGACCAAGAATTATACATGGCCATCCAAAACAAAGCTCCTGGCCCAGACGGCCTCACTGGCGAGTTTATAAACCGCTCAGGGATGCCCTCTCCCCCGCCCTACTTGCGGTCTTTAATGGCATCTGGTCCGGGGGCACATACATGCCCACCAGCAACTAAGCCATCATCAAATTACTGAGCAAAAAGGGAAAGACACACTAGAACCAGGCTCATACAGACCCATTAAACCTAGACGCCAAATTCCTTTCAAAGATCATAGCCACCAGGTTAGCTGACATCATCCCAACTCTCATACATCCTGCACAATTGGGTTTTGTGAAAGACAGAACAGCCACTTTAAATATTAGGAAGGTCCTGACTATACTGGAACATGCGAAAAACCACCCCAGAGAACAGATAGCAATCCTTACATTAGACGCCGAGAAGGCATTCGACAATGTCAGTTTCGAATGGCTTCTCCACGTTCTAGACTCTTTCAGATTCCAAGGTCTCTTTTTACACCTGATATGCCAAATGTATGCCTCTCCCACTGCCTCAATAGTAACATCTGGAATCCAAAGCTCGGAATTCCACCTATTCAAAGGGACGAGACAGGGATGCCCACTATCACCCTTGCTGTTCAACCTGGCTATAGAGCCGCTATCCAGGTTTCTCCTCTCCTCGGCCCCCATACATGGCGTGCATGTCGGCGGACAGGAACTGAGAACGGCCCTATTCGCGGACGATGTCCTCGTCTTTACAGCCAATCCGGCCGCCGATGTACATACCATCAAACAAATTTTTGACACCTTCCAATCCTATTCGGGTCTCCGCATCAATTACCCCAAGAGCAAAATCCTCCCTCTAGGCAACATCAAACACCCCGCGTGGATCAAGGACTCTCCTTTCTCCCTAGCAAAATCCCATATCACCTACCTGGGGATTACTATTGGTAAAATTCCCTCTTCCCCCTACTCCCTTAACTACCCTCCCCTACTACACAAAATCTCTCAAGAACTTATGAGATGGATGGACCTCCCCCTATCCCTCTTGGGGAGATGCCACCTCTTTAAGATGGTCTGCTTTGCCAAACTCCTATATCCCATGCAGACAATCCCTCTGCTATTAAAACACAAAGACATCCAGTGTCTGAATAAATCTCTTAACAAATTTTTATGGAAACATAGGAGACCGCGTATTGCTCTGGCAAAGCTACACTCCCCAAGAGGCGAAGGAGGGGCAAACCTACCTAACATCAGGCTGTATAACTTATCTTGTCTCCTTAGAACAGGCATTGATTGGATAACACAATCCTCACGTTACTCAAATTTCCATATTGAATCAAGTATGGTGGCCCCATACTCTCTGGCTGCTATGCTACACATGAAATGGAAAACGTTACCCCCGCATCTCAGACAAAATGCTATCCTGAGAGACACGATCATAGCATGGAGGGAATCACGTAAATACCAGAGACTACCCCCCTTTATCTCACAACACCTTCCAATTAGGGGTAACCCTGACTTCCCGGCAGCTAAGGACAGTTTGCCCTTTCGCATCTGGGAGACCCGGGGACTATCCAACTTTGCTTCCCTGTTTGTCCCTTCTACTGGTCTACCGATACCCTTCTCAGACCTGGCACAAGCCTACCTCTTACCGTCTTGTCACGCATTCCATCATGCTCAATGTATCAGCTACATCCAATCGTCATATGGAAATAACCCCAAATATTTCCATGCCTCGTTCTTAGACAAACTGATGGCAGATAAGAAGGCTTCCACATCCGCTATCTATAGCAAACTATTGAACATAACCACCACCTCCACCATGTCTATTGTGGCATCCAAATGGTCCAAAGATCTCCCTATTGAGGGCCTGGAGGAAAAAATCGTCGCAGGCTATAACTCAGTCTTACGCTACACCACAAGTGAAACATGGAAAGAAGCCCAACTGAAACTACTCCACAGGGCTTATATTCCTTACCTAATGGACGAGAACAACACGGCAGCCTCTCTATGCCCACTTTGCTTTGTCGAGAAACCTACTTTTTTCCATAGATTCTGGCTCTGCCCACGCATAGCATCCTTTTGGGACCAAATCATTTCCTACATCTCTACGATAACCGATATATGCCTACACAAATACCCGATAACCTTACTCCTTGGCTACTGGGACCATTCCAACCACAGGACTTCCTACTCCACTCCCAGACCTCTCTCCATGCCATGGATACATACAGTCCTATTAACTGCACGCAAGGCTATCCTCAAAAACTGGACACACTCCATGGGCCCTTCCCTAGCACAGGTCCAAAAAGACCTCACCTGGCTACTTTATATGGATAAAATTTCGTCTGACCCCTCATCAACCTCTGCAAATACAAGATTTCACAAGAAATGGGGGTTATACATGCAACAGACTCTCCCTAAGAATGAACTGGATCACCTCCAAAAGCCTACCCACTCATACCATGATGGACTCAAACAACTCTTTCCCCAACTTGATCAACTCTCTGCACTTTGAATCTCGGAACCCCCCCTGGATCTATAGCCCCCTAATACCATCATTATCAGTCTCAGACTTTAGCCAGGGTCATATAAGCCGCTGGTCCAATATATCTTTAAGATGCAAAATGTATATGGTATATAAAATGTTTATTATATATGCAGTGTTCATGCTCCAACTTGTGTATGTCCTATACATTTTAGGAACTAATAGAGGTACATCCACTCAATACATCTTATCCTATGTACGGCCTAGGGTCTCCTCCTCCGCATTAGGGAACAAAAACACCCCCCTCTCAATGGGCGCTCTCCCCGCTGCTTGTGACCCCGACACCAGCCTCCCTACAACAGAGTTGGAAACATCTCCCTCTCTTAAAATTTCAACCTCTGACCCCGGTGAACCAACCACTCTCAACAAACCCCTCCACCTGAAACCCACCTCCGTTCTTCAAAGTAAAACCTTTCCTAAAACGATCCTGACATACACCACCAACGACAGGCACCAGGCCAGCCAAAACCTCCTGTCTATCCACATCTATGCAGCCCCCCCTCCCCCTCCTCCTCTAGTTTTGCTGATTCAGACCTTATTCATCCTACCCTTAACCTATCACCACAGCTATTATTGTTACTATTATCTGTTTTTGACTGCAGTTTTATCTTTAATGTACCAACTGTAGTCTTCCAACATCTGCTTTATAACCTGTTAATTACTAAAAATGATAATAAAAACTCTTGGAAAAAAAAAAAGAAGAAGCAATACAGTGAGTGGCAGGAGACTGATAAAATGTTGCACGCTAAACAGTGCTTCATAGCACGCCTATCATGGTCCCTAGCATCCTTATAAACATTCTCAATTAAACACTAAGCTAGTTTATACAGCTCAATACTATTAATGGATACCGTAATGCAGTCTCAACACCTATTTAAAAAGCAATTAAATAACAAAACAGAAAAACAAATGAAAAATCATCCATTAGGTCTTCACATATAAAATACAAGTGCATCTTGAGATGATAAATAATCAGTTACATACAGTATCTCACAAAAGTGAGTACACCCCTCACATTTTTGTAAATATTTTATTATATCTTTTTTTGTGACAACACTGAAGAAATGGCACTTTGCTACAATGTAAAGTAGTGAGTGTACAGCTTGTATAACAGTGTAAATTTGCTGTCCCCTCAAATAACTCAACACACAGCCATTAATGTTTAAACCGCTGGCAACAAAAGTGAGTACACCCCTAAGTAAAAATGTACAAATTGAGCCCAATTAGCCATTTTACCTCCCCGGTGTCATGTTACTCGTTAGTGTTACAAGATCTCAGGTGTGTTAAATTTGGTGTTATCACTCTCACTCTCTCATACTGCTCATTGGACGTTCAACATGGCAAAGAACTCTCTGAGCACCTGAAAAAAGAACTGGTGCGCTACATAAAGATGACCTAGGCTATAAGAAGATTGCCAAGACCCTGAAACTGAGCTGCAGCATGGTGGCCAAGACCATACAGCGGTTTAACAGACCAGGTTCCACTCAGAACAGGCCTCGCCATGGTAGACCAAAGAGGTTGAGTGCACGTGCTCAGCGTCATATCCAGAGGTTGTCTTTGGGAAATAGACATATGAGTGCTGCCAGCATTGCTGCAGAGGTTGAAGAGGTGGGGGTCAGCCTGTCAGTGCTCAGACCATACGCCACACACTGCATCAAATTGGTCTTTATTGCTGTTGTCCCAGAAGGAAGCCTCTTCTAAAGATGATGCACAAACAGTTTGCTGAAGACAAGCAGACTAAAGACA
>BLSH010115227.1:5525-23163 GCA_018402905.1 Glandirana rugosa
TCTTCTCTTGCTTGTTGACTTTGACACACATGCACCTACCTCCTGGAGAGTGTTCTTGATCTGGCCAACTGTTGTGAAGGGGGTTTTCTTCACCAGGGAAAGAATTTTTCGGTCATCCACCACAGTTGTTTTCCGTGGTCTTCCGGGTCTTTTGGTGTTGCTGAGCTCACCGGTGCGTTCTTTCTTTTTAAGGATGTTCCAAACAGTTGATTTGTCCACACCTAATGTTTTTGCTATCTCTCTGATGGGTTTGTTTTGTTTTTTTCAGCCTAATGATGGCTTGCTTCACTGATAGTGACAGCTCTTTGGATCTCATATTGAGAGTTGACAGCAAGAGATTCCAAATGCAAATAGCACACTTGAAATTAACTCTGGACCTTTTATCTGCTCCTTGTAAATGGGATAATGAGGGAATAACACCTGGCCATGGAACAGCTGAGCAGCCAATTGTCCCATTACATTTGGTCCCTTAAAAAGTGGAAGGCACATATACAAACTGTTTTAATTCCTACACAGTTCACCTGATTTGGATGTAAATACCCTCACATTAAAGCTGAAAGTCTGCAGTTAAAGCACATCTTGTTCGTTTCATTTCAAATCCATTGTGGTGGTGTATAGAGCCAAAAAGATTAGAATTGTGTCAATGTCCCAATATTTATGGACCTGACTGTATGTAACTAAGTCCACCTGTCTCACTTTTCAATGCACTGTAATCATAATGTTGCAAATAAGGAACTTTGCAACAATACTACTCATGCTACTAAAAGTTTTAAACATCTTATAAGCAAGCTAAGCCCTTGCTCATTGATTTTAACCCATATGCCCACCAACATCACCAGGGGCTTTGTACTGGAGCAGTACACCAGACATAACTGCCCTTGGAGGTTACCCGTGTGCCCTTTTTCTTTAAAATGTTGTTAAATTGCCAACAGCATAAAAAGTATCAGTGAATCTTCCCTATTTGAAGGTTAGCTATGGGCCAAATCTCACTCTTTGCTTATTGAGTCATTTTGTTTCATTATTTGATCCCGCCTGTTGAATAGCTGCTGGGCAGCCAATCAACAAGTGTTTCACTGGTTTGCCCTTTGAAGCCATCACAGCCTTGCCTACTAATGGCATGGCTGTGATTGGCCAGTGCATCATGTGACCCAGCCTCTTTATAAGCTGGAGTCCCTTAGTTCTGCATGTCACATGATCTCTGGCTAGTATAGGGAGAGGATGCTGCCAGCGCTGTGAGGGACAGATTGCAGATATAATAACATCTCATCCTGCATTACAGAACGATCTGATTGTGGACTAGTTAGAGATTACTGCTACTACTGCTTTTAGGGACAGATTGCAGATCTAATAACATCTCATCCTGCTTTACAGAATGATCTGACTGGACTAGGTAGAGTCTACTGCTTAGAGGGACAGATTATTGTTCTAAAATCATCTTCTAGTTCTATAGGGTCAGGTTCCTGCTGTTGCTGTAAGGGACAGATTATTGTTCTAAAATCATTTTACTTCCTTTTGCAGCCCTCTAGCACATTCCAGGGCTTTTTTACAGTCATTTTTGTGCCAAAAAGTTCGGGTCCCCATTTACTTCAATGGGGTTTGGGATCAAGTTCGGTACCGAACCCGAACATTTTCGTGAAGTTCGACCGAACCCACCGAACCTGAACATCCAGGTGTTCGCTCAACTCTATTTAGATGCAATTTTTTAATATTATCAAATATATAGCAAGTATCGAGATAAAACCAGATAATATAATTGAAACCACTGAAGACTCATATGCCACATCCCTCCATAGTATGTGAAACAAATATGGGTCATCATGAAAAAATTTATTGCAACATAAAGAAATAGTAATCTCTATAGTTTGTTGTATGACATCATAGCACTTGCACCATTTCCATGTCACTGTGTATACAGACTAAACATTTTACAACAAATATGGTAAAATGACCAGAAACTTGAGACAGATTGGAAAGATATTACTTGCTATGCTATAAGTCTTCAAAAATATTTTCAAATTTATTACAAAGCTATTGCTGACAGTATTTCTCACTCCAGTAACTGATTTTTGATAATATGATTTTGTAAGATATATAATACATTGTGGGTTATTTACAACAGACAGGCCCAAGGTGATGATCGTTCACAACATCATACAATCTAAATAATGCTTTTTGGTTACCTGTCATTTTGTAAAATACAGTGAATACAGCGGAAGGATTCAAAGAAAAACTTGTCAGGGCAGAGACATGTGGCAGGCATGGTCAACGTTTTCAGGATCTAGGGATGGCATCCTTATCCTTGTATCACTTCTTAGTGAATGATTGACATGTGGCTACTGTACAGCCAGTGGTGTGAAGCTGTCAGTTAACAGTCTTAGAGCCTACAGCCTAAACTTCTAGGGAAAAAAGTATAAATACGCACACTATAATTTATTTAACCATGTCAGCTTTTATCTTTTTTTAATATAATATCTTGTAAAAAGTATAATCCCATAAAGTTTCAGGCCTGAAGTATGAAATGAAAACTTATTTTGACTGCCTGATTATGTGTGTTCTGGATATCGAACTAGCTATTGCACTCAATTCATGTTCATCAAGCACCAAACTCACCAGTTATTAACAGGTAGAAACATACAGTACCCTCTGCTTTGGGTATCTGATTTCTCATTTGTACGCTTTAGTGTAGATACTGCTGCAGCTCTTAGTTAATAAAGAAATATCACAAACTTCCATTAGGTTTACTGGTGAATTTTTATAGGTTTTTCCATGTGCAATCCAATGTCCGTTAGGCAAGACTCTGCCTTGTTCAAAGGCAAGATATTAAGTGGACTAGCAGAAAAACATATTTTATATATATAGTATATGTTTCCCAATCAGCCATAACATTATGACCACCCATCAGTAGCAGAGTCATGTAAGTTGTGACTTGAATCAGACTTCCCTTTCCAACCATTCCCACAGATGCTTGATTGGATTGAGATCTGGAGAATTTGGAGGCCAAGTCAACACCTCTAACTTATGGTTATGTTCCTTAAACCATTATTGAATTAATTAAACCATGCTGCTTTCCTCCATTGCTCTATGGTCCAGTTCTGATGCTCAAGTGCCCATTGTAGGCTCTTTTGACTGTGGACATGGGTCAGCATTGGCATCCTGACTGGTCTATGGCTACACAGCTCTATACGCAAAAAACTGTGATGCACTGTGTGTAAGCATTAGCTTTTTCAGTAGTTTGAGCTACAGTAGCTCTTCTATTGGACTAGATTGCGCCTGCCAGTCTTTATTCCCCACGTGCATCAATAAGCCTTAACGATCCATGACACTGTCACCAGTTCACTAGGTCTTCCTTATTTGGACCACTGCAAACTGGGAACATCCCACAAGAGTTGCCATTTTAGAGATACTCTGACTCTCGTCTAGCCATTACACCATTACAATTTGATCCTTGTCAAACTCACTCAAATCCTTACATTTGCCAATATTTTTTCTGCTTTTAACACATCAGCTTCAGGGAGAACACATTCACTTATGGCCTAATATATCCTTCCCACGTGTAGCTACCATTGTAACAAGACTGTTAGTGGTCATAATGTTATAGCTGATCAGTGATAAGTATATGTGTGTGTTTATATGTGTAATAAATATATATATATATATATATATATATATATATATATATATATATATATATATAAACATAGCAGCAGAGTGTCTTCTCAGAGGGAGGGAGTCTAGAAAAGTCCTGTTCAGGGCTTTAGAGACCTCCGATTCTCCAGATTGGCAATTTAGGATTACCTGCGACTCAGAGTCAGTGCTTGAGAGCCTGGTGAACAGACAAGTCATTTCTGTGAGAGCTGAAGGTGGGTGAAAACTGTAAAACTGCATCTGTGGAGACTGACAAGCATTAGGTATTCTCTGAGTGCTAGTGCTGAGTGGTAGTTAGGACTTGTGCAGTTAGTGCTGGGACACAGGTAGGATTTTATTTTGAAGTTTATTTTGCAGAATACTGAACAGCACCTGGAAATAGACTTGTATATAGCCCCAATAATAGCCCCACTTTTTGTCACTTCAGCACTGAACTGGTATCTGTACCAGGAAGAGATGTATATGCTACCTATCCCCAGCTCACAATATACATATATTATACTGTATGTGTCTGTGTAAGATTGACTAAATACTAAACAAAAAGCCATTGATTTTTATTCATATAAATTACTTATTTTGATCAGTATTTTGTTTTCTGTGCACTAATATGGATGTTTTACAATTTACTCACTATTTTAAGGAAGTTACTCAAATTCAAAAAAGGTACAGAAGACCTTTTGTAAAACCAGGCAAAGGAAAAAGTAATTTTGTTTTAAGCCAGTTAGTTTGTTTGTATTTTTCAAACCTACTCTTAAAAATGACAGCTCACACTTAATTTATGGCTCCCATTTACCTTTCTCTTGATTATACACATGAGGCGTTCTGTGTTATAAGATCAGAGGTTGCAATCACTGATACGACCTTCCTGTGATGCCACAATCAGGAAGGCATTCACAATCCCTATAGTGACTAGTATGAGGCAATTATGTTATTGTGCTCATTGCTATTATAATATAATGGCTGACACTAATCCTTACTCGCATTGATAACTAGAGAATATATACTAAAGCTTAGTACACACTATTCATTTTTTTTTTTTCATTCAACCAAGGCTGAACGAGAAAAAAAAGAAAAAACTAACAGCTCTGGAGAAGACGCTGTACTGCAATATTAGTACAGAGATCTACCCTGCTGTGCTATTTTGTTCTGACAGGAGAGTGGGCCCCCCACCAGAACACTCTGGTCAGCCAATGGCTGAGAGCACTGATCTGGAGCCAATCGGCAGTCCTTTTTCGGTCATGCTCCATTGACAGAAGCCTCCGACCAGCTGCAGTACACTTGGGCTGAATATCGGCCGGTTTCTATTGAACTGTCCGATGCTGCCTGGCATTTGGCCCGTGTGTACTAGGCTTAATTCACAGCTAAGGCACAAAAAGTACCATTGGCTCTCATAGCCCTTGATTTTTAAAGGGCAAATGCACTCCCCCTTTCCTCTCAAAGGCTCCTCCTTTCAAAAATGAAACGCAGTCCACAAATATTAACCTCACACACTTAACATTGCCACAGCTTACCCTTGGGCACTGTTTACTGCTTCTCCTGGAACAAGCCCTGTAAGGCGTTGTGCATGACAAACAATGCTGCCATTGAAATTAATGGAATACCCATCTCCTGCAGAACATGGATAGACCAAAGCAGTAAGAACTAGGGAAAGCTGCTATCTTGGGTCTGTATTAACAATTAATATTTTTTTTTTCTCAGGGGGACAATGAGGGTCCTTTTCAAAGTGCACTTATTTTTGATAATGGACATAAGACTATGATTGACAATGAAATTGAATTACTTCTCCAACAGTGATTTAATGGCAAGCATAGTCATTCAGGTAGACAGTGCTGGCACATGACCTAACTCATTGCGGAGCTTGCAATGAGATATTTTGTGCACATTTATTATAGGTAGCTATATAACATAACATATGCATGCATTTAGACAGGCACTCTTGAGTATAATAAAATGCTAGTGTCTGTCTGTTGTAAATGACCCTGAGAACTTTTTTTTATCTTAAATACTTCTACAATATTTCATATAAATTTATGTAATATAAAAATATAATTATTTCCTTGAATACTTGCCAGTTTAATTTCATTGTGTAGATATATGGCAGTCTGCAGTGATATATAAAATTATTGTAAAGTAACATACTGATATATGACACGGTTTTTGTGAAATACTTTTAGTTTGTGTTGTATGTCAAAATTATATAACCAAACATAGTGGATAATCAGTGTATTGTATGCATACTGGTGACATAATTATACAGTCACATTTTCTGTAAGGGTAAAGAAATTGCATGATCATACCTAAACATAATATTTAATTTAAAAAAATAAATTAAGAATTGTACACTTTGAGTTACGGTCAACACCAATGCATATCCCCATAATGAGCACAAGATATCCGTTTCAGTAGAAAAAGCCCACTTAGGTGGAAAGGACACCATTAAAAAGATATCATTTTAAAGCTAAGCAAAATCTTTAGACACTGCTTCTACAAAATTGGGAGCTGACATCAATATTCCAATAGTACAAATGATGGTAAAGACAGAAAACGCCATCAAACACAACCGGTCCACTACAGAAGCTGCAAACTTCCATTCATTACATATGATTTCATCCTCATCTTGGTCTCTGAACCTATTGGCAATAAAACGCAGTTCTTCTAAAATCTTGGCTAAATCATGGTCACCTTCAGAGTGGCGTGTGTGGTGGATTAGATTTTCATCATGGGTAGGTGAACAGGCCATTCTGCCACATATTACTCCAGAATCTGTTGTAGGTGTACAATGAATTCCTTCTAAACCTCGAAAGCCAATATAAAGCATGTTCCCATTGCTGGACTGCTGACCACTAACAGTATTAACTTCCACGCTGCTCATGCTGCAGCGTCGCTGGTGTTGCTTCTGCTGTTGCTGCTTATTAATGTGTTGGCAAGCAGGTCTGACCTTGTCTTCTCCAGGTCTTTTCATTCTCAGGAACCATGCACACCAATTTAGAAGGATGATTCTTGTCTAGAAGAAAAGCAAGATAAATATCAACACAGTTCCATATATTGTCTACTTCAAATTTGAAACCAAAATACAGATTGCTTTATTCTATAACAATAAAGCTGGTGGTGCAAAACAGAATGCAGACCAGTTATAAAAGAAATGTGAGAATACAGCCCAAAAAATTTGCTGAATACATCCCAGGTGCATCAAAACAAAAGATCTTCAAAGTCTAACACAGCCTGAGTAGAAAGTCTGTCTCCAGCCATCATCCTACAGAGTGGAACCCTCTGTGGAGAAGCAGTGATCTTTTCAGAGGTTTGACATGCCTAAGAGCCTGAGCTCCCCAATCAGTGGACTATTGGTCTGACTGATCAGGGAGCCTGTCTCTTCAATGAGACCCCTACTTGCACACAGAGAGCAAGGGTCTCGCTCTGCAACTACTGGCAGGGGACAGGCCTTTCTACCCAAACTGTGGCTGCTTTAAAAAGTACATGAACTGTAAGACATTCAACTCCTTTGTTTTCATGCTGAGTAAAACTAAGAATTCAAATGGACTTTAAAGAACATCTTTCATTTTTGTTTCTAATAACTAAGTATCTTCTGCATCTATTGCCCTTTGTATTAGTGGCATTAATGTAATATGTTGCCTGCAGTAATGTCACAACTTTTTAATTAAACAAAGCTTATTTAACAGTTTGAAAGAGGGGTATATTTTGGGAAACAAATAATTTCTACAAATGTTGTTAATGTAACTAGTGAATGTTCTCAGAAATTCTCAAGGCCCTATTTTGTGATAATACCATCCTCCATGTTCTTTAGCATCAGCAGGTGCTTTGGTGATGAGGATAATGGGCAAAATAACTCACCCCTTTGAAAACATCTGTCATGGCCTCATGACTTCCAGGCTGTTATACTTAAGGTATGCCATTTAATTTAGTAATAACATGAGCAGAATAATCTCAATAGATATAATAATTAATAAAAATGACTGTCTTGTTTGGAAGATGTGCATGTTGGATGGCTGATCACATGGAAAGAAATAATGTCACATGTTTCAGCTATGCTGTACCTTACACTGGAGACCCAATGGGAAAAGTTAACAGCTCTTAAAGAGTACAATGTTATTGAAGCTAGAAGGCTTGATGACAACGTTATGTCTGGTGCAGTCTCATACTTTAATTTGAGGCTTAGGTAGCTATACAATATATGGACATAATAAAATCGCAATATGCACATTTTAATACTAGAGACAAATGCTTTGTGTATAAATGAGAAAGTTACAAAACTCTATATGTAAACAGACTGTCCACCCAAAACTGACAATTTAGTTTTTGTTAGATCCTGGATAGCTAAACAGCCTAACAATAATGTCTTATTTTGCCAGGAAACTTATTTGTCCTTACATGAGTTCATGGGCAGTGCTCATTTTGGTGTCAAATTTTGATTTAGTTTTAGCCATAGTTTTTTGACTAACATGCCATTTTAGCTTTAGTTGTATTTTAGTAATCTGAATTGTTTTGGTTTTAGTCGTATTTTAGTCTACTAAAATCTCCAGTACATTTTGGTCGACTAAAATCGAATGGGTTTAGTTAAATTGTAATGCATTATTAAAAGCGGAGTTCCACCCAAAAGGAGAACTTCCGATTTAAGTACTCCTCCGCCACTGACATGCAACAATTGGCATGTCATTTTTTTGGGGGGGGGGTACCTACTTTTGACAGGTACCTCGTTCCCACTTCATGGACTGGTCGCCTGGCCACCTAGGCGACCCCTCCCTCCCTCCAATCTTCTGGGACACGTCACAGGTCCCGGAAGATTACCTGGCCACTGACACAGCGCAGCGTGGCTCGCACATGCGCAGTGCACGCTGGCTGTGAAGCCGCAAATTGTCACTGCCAGGCACCTACACTTCCAATGCCGGCGCCGCGGAGAGGAGGGGGAAAGGAGGGAAGCATCGAGCGGCTGCATCGCTGGACCATAGGACAGGTGAGTGTCTGTTTATTAAAAGTTAGCAGCTACGCTTTTTGTAGCTGCTAACTTTTAATAAACTTAAAAACTAGTGAAACTCCGATTTAAGCATTTCTCTAGAATTTCCAAACTCATTATATGCTCCTGGAGTAAAAATCTAATATCATGTTATTATTTATGGTATTAAGGTTTGAATATGCCCTATTGACACAGATTTAGCCATTGTGATATATAACTAGTGTTAATTTTGACGTCAACTTTCGGTTTAGTTTTAGTCACGGTATTTTGATTAAAATGCCATTTTAGTTTTAATTGGATTTTGGTCATGTGAATTGTTTTAGTTATAGTCGTATTTTAGTCAACTAAAATAATGTTAAAATGAACACTGTTCATGGGTCTGCACACCTCCTGTGACCATTATGAGGGCATCCCATTCTTTCTGTTGGAATTGATAATTTTCATAACATACAAAAAGTGAGCAGAAACACAAAAAACATCCCAGTGGACAGGAGCAGGGTCATAAAATACAGCAGGTGGATTTCACTACTGGAGTATGTAAGTCATATAGGAAGCCAGAAGCTCACCCAAGCCACCAGTTTTCACCTGTATCTAAAATATTGCTTTGGGTAGATAGGTCCTTAAATTAACCTCAGAAACCTCAGAACCTCAGTGTATTTTTACTTGTTGCTAATTATTGATTATGTATTGTTATTTGGCACCTATAGCAGTGTTTTCAGGATTTCCCTCAGATGAAACGGCTGTGGTAATTACTAAGGCAGTGAAACTGATCAAATCACCTGTGCAAAATAATGGAAAGCCTGAAAATATGACCTGTTGAGGACTGGAGTGGAGAAACACTGATCTATAGAACCCCTAAATATCAAATAAACATTTCAGAACACAAGAAGAAATAGCCTTAGAGACTGTAAAAAAGTTTAATGAAGTCAAGGTCTGCTGCGGGAGAACTTCATCCATAGCCACATTACTAACGCCATTTGTTTTTGAACTCGCAAGTTCACTTTTTCACAATGAATTTATAGGACAGAAACAACCTGGGTTGTATTTTAATGTTCCCAATGAGATTCACCGTGTATAGCAGCAGCTTTAAAGTATTAAAACAAAGACATTGCCTTTTCCAAGAGTTCAATACAGAGGAAGTCACTTATTCTCTCTCTAACTCTCTAACATATTTAGAATGGAATGAGGGAATCATGCAGGTAAATTGTAGTAAGTATTAAGGACTGACAGTCATTAAATGTATGAGGAAACAATTAGTTTTATAACACATTGATATTTACAGATTTATTTATTTTTTTTGCATTAAAACAGACACAAATCCTACACATTTACATTTGACTCTGTTTTGTAGCATGCAACAAAGGAAACTATGTTATTAAGTTTTTGTGTGCCAAGGGTTTGCATTTTTCTACAGTCATTGTTATCCTAGTTTCTTAATGCGCAAATCTGTATACAGAAGAAGAGATCCTTTCATGACAGATGTGGTGTTTGAGGGAGGAAGCGCATCAGTAATCTCTCTTATGGCAAGCTCTCTGCATTATCTAAAGCCTGTGCCTAAGAACCCAGAGTACATGCAGGGTGCCAGAGATGTTGATTTGCTGTGCACCACAAATTAATGAGGTCTGTAAAGGAAAGTCTTCCATAAACAAACAACTGTATCATTTACTGTAGAATTCTGCATCAGATACATGGGGTTGGAGTCTCAAAGATTCTTTTTAAAAAGGGCTTTTATCTAGCAGGTTACCTGTCCTCAAAAGAACACAAGGGGGAAATAATTGATCTGGTCACCATCCAGAACCAACCTGGTACTCAAGAGAATACTTAGCTGGTATTTTGGCTGGAGTAACTCAGGATCTCTTGTGAAAAAAGATTTAAAGGTGAAAAAAAAAAATCTCTTAAATAACAGTGGACTACTAAGAGTGAATCATGCAGAATTTTGGGATTTGTGGGAGAAGATCACATAAAGGACCAGCAGAGTAGATTATAAACACATCTCTACTTCTCAGTAAATGCCACTGGACAGCACTCATCCACTGGGTTTAGTGTTGGAGTCTCTAGTCAAAAATCAGTGTATCGAGAAAATGAGCTATACCTAAAAGGGTAAGATAAAAGCTGTCCTTCACCTTATCATTTTTGAATGGTTTCTAAAATTTTAGGAGAGCGGGGCAGACATCAGTAGTGATGGACAGATACAGCCCCCAGCAAGCTCCAGCACCCACATTTGTGGATAGGTATGCCTAATATAGCACTGTTATGTTTTGGTAATAAGGTTATTAAGATGTATACTTAAGATGCTCTTGTTGTTTAATTGTTATACTATCTTTCAAATTACATTTGTGTCCCATAATTCTGCCTCACATATGATAGCAGCTATACGCCAAAAGAAAATTGACATGTTAAGAAACTTTAACAGCTGCATGAGATCATTTAAAAATAGAAAATATAGATATGATCAGATAACACTGGAATATCTTGTTATGCTAAAGCCTAGTTCACACAGACAGAATGTTGGGCAACAACGGCCAGTTCAATAAATACCGGCCAACATTCAGCCCGTGTGTATGGCAGCTGGTCCAACAGAAACCGGCCTTCTGTTGAACGAGCATGCTGAAAAACCAGCAGCTTCATTCAACTCAGCAGGTTGTGTGTACTAGCGTTGTGTACTAAGCCTAAGGATGGGCCTATTGTCCAGAATTCTGATAATGAGATCATTAGAAACAGATATCAATGTAGCCTGAAACACTACCAAGTGTGTGTTTATATACATATTGTAAAACTGGAATAGTTTGTGTTTCACAAATGTATATGTGGGTAAATGCCTTCACACATGAGAAGAAAATAAGAAAGGTGAAATTATTCTATACAAGATGAAATTATACTGTGCTTACTGCTTTTTATTCTGGTTTGTAAGCAAGACATTTTAATTGCATTCCCAGCCACAAGATTCTAAGGAGTTTTGCAGCCCAATGCTAGATCTTACAATTACTATGCATGAGACAAATTCAATACACATCAGGAGCAAGAGTATTTCCTTCCAAGTTTAGAATACCAAATTAAATCAGAATTTGTAATTTGCGTGCACAATTTTAGCAGACTGTTCAGTGAATAAATTGAAGTATTTAAAATAGACATTCATTTTATCTGGTTATTTCGGGGATTCACCATAATACCGTACTCTTTTTTTTTAAAAGAACTTACCCATTTTGGCATTTTGCCCCCATGTGGGTCATGGTGATGATATTGCAGGACAATGACTGTTACGACCACTGAGAGACCCACAATGATCATTGTACTGGCAAAGTATTGGGCTGTAAAAGACATTTCAAAAGAAAAGTTAAATTGTTAGCACAGAAAGGGATTATGTTTCTTATATTTATCAACTGTGGTTTTGTACTATAGGTGTTTGCATTACAATGTCTATGCATGGTAGATTTAACAAGTCTGTTCCCATCCAATGTGTAACATAAACTGTGCAACTGTGTCTCTTGAAAGTCTAACTCCTGGAGACTTTAGTAAATCACCCCCAATGTGTTAAGTACCAAGCTGTGATAAAAGCAGCTCTTTGATTATGCAGCACGCCGGCCCAGTTAATATTCATCACTCTGTGTCAAGTCCACAGTAGCAAGAGGAACTGGAACCAACTGCTGATTATGGAAACACCACAGCAGATTTTATTATGCTGTTAAAAAGACTGCTGAGATTTAGCAGCCCACATGTCATACAATTTTACTAGATACTGTAACTAAAACTAACAATACTGCCATAATTGTAAAGTTGCTAGTCTAGGCTTACAAAACTGTCAACAGCATTGCAACACCTTATGCGACAGGTAACATGGAAACAGTACAGACAAAAAATATGTGCTTTCTGGAGCGTGCCACCATCCTAATATAATAGCAGAAAAGATGAGGTATGTATTTCATGATTTGTAGGCTAAACTGCTACATTACTGTATAGGGAGAGGTATATAACCTACTCCTTAGTCATATGTTTTTAATTAATTTCCATGATTTTAGAATCAATTTGCTAATAAAATAATATTTTAATTATACAAGGATTTGTCTCATGGGGTGCCTGTAAAGTCCACTCTCCATTTGAGGTGATACTCTTTGAGAGCCCCCTCATCTTTTCTGCTATTATATGGAAATAGTATAGTTGTGCAGATCTACTATCAGCAAGTCAAGTGAGAACTTTGTATGGCAGAGGTATAAACAATGTCTTTTAATAGTTTGCTCCTTAAAATGGAACTGCACTCATCTGCCTGTTTTAGATTCCAGCGACAATAGCTCAAAGCTGTTCCTTGCGACTCCATCTGCTGATGCCTCCACCTTCTCTCCTGAGTCTTCCAGGTTCCAGATCATACCTTTGCTCCCCCATCACTCCATACAGGTGCCGGGACTATCAAAAGACCTTCTGTCTTTTTCTGTATTTTAGATCATGGTATGACTAATTATCCTTCCTCTCATCCTCGGTTCTTGGTGATTGGGCCAGTGCTGTCACAAGGTGGTAGGAAGAGAGTCCTCAGACATGTAAGGTTGGAAAATTGTCCTTAAGCCTGTGTATATTTCTGCTAGATTTCAAACTTCCTAATCCCAACACACACATTCCTGTTGAAATGGCTCTGTATCAAAGTGTGTGCTGTAGTGACCAGTGAAGTCAAAACAATAATTGTTACCAGCACAACAAGGATCTCCAGAGTGGGTCCAAAGATTTTTAATCAGCGATCACATCATTAAAGCAGATAGCAATGTTTCAGAGCCACACAGGACCTCTGCTGTGTGCTGGTTACAATTTTTGCAATTCTAGTACACGACTCAGAGCTTACACAGGGCTTTGTAGCCTTGCTCTCAATGGGTGAAGGGCAGCAGGGCTTGAAGAAAAGGTATGTGTGGTGCACTATAGAGAGCCAAAGGATTTCTAGAGCACTATGGGTTAACTACAGAGATAGCACAGCAGATGAAAATTGCATTGAGTTTCCATTATCCTGATAAAAACTGAAGACCAAGCCTGGGGATGGGCCACTGCTCTGATGAGTTCTGTACTCCAAAGGATTTTGTTTGGTGTTAGCAAAAAGTTTTAAAGTGCTTTATATGTGAAAAGGAGACTAGAGTTCTATCTACTGAAGAGGACAGAGGAGTGCAAAATATAGTATGTAATACACATAATTTTGAAAATGTATCTTACTGTAATACATAAACAAAATATGTACAAAATACTATCCATTAGATACATAGCAGTAAATGGCAGTTTTCAGGCTGTTGAGCAATTTTAGAGACTCAACAAAATAATGGACTAACATCTCCTTTATTATATAAATTGCTCTCTAACTGTGTAAAACAATGTATATGGTCCCAGCAAACTTACCTATTAATGGCACAGAGTCTGATGTGGCAGGCATTATTTCTGCTACCAGTAACATAAATACAGTAAGTGACAATAACACAGTTATACCTAAAATGAAATAAAAAATATCAAGTTATTGCAAAAGCATAGTACTGAATTGTGTATTTGCAGATTTTGAACACGACATTATTCCATCCATCACTGACTGCATTATGACTTGTCTAAACCCTGTGATTCTGAGATAAGCAAATGACATTCTGTACATATGTTAACTCAAAGAACACATATATTTATGCTTATTTATTAAAGCATGTTGTTGTTCTAATTACTCTTTAAATTGCTTTATTGCATAATGCTACAACTGTTAGACAGCCATGTCTTGTAGAAAAGACAGATTTTAATATAACCTCTGTTCAACAGAATGGAGTTTCACAATATCATTTTGCTAGTACTTTGATGTCTAATTTAGGGTAATATTTTGTCTAATTCTTCCAAAAGTGGCTATGCACATTAACTTGCCTACATATTCTAAATGAGCATTAAAAACACTTTAAAATAAGTCCTTACTCACCCCTGTAGCTATAGGCAGTGTGGAGCCATTCAAATTTCACAACAGAGATACTAAAATTACTGCTTCTCACCCCTTTACTTTCTATGGAAGCAGCATTTTTGCAGCTTTTCAGACTTCTAATCTAATCACATAGCAGAGGTTTTTAAGCAGCTGAACCTCAGCTTTTGAGTCTTTGTTGTGATGTTTCAGGATGTTTGAGGATGACATTCTTCACAGTACTTACAGCTAGAGAGGTCGGGATTGCTTGTTTTAGAGCAGTTTTACCACTGTGTAAGGTTATGGGGCCTATTTATAAAGAACATTTGTACAGATATTTATCTAGCAAAGGTGAATGCATTGCATATTTTTTACACAAATGATGATGTCGCTACTGTGTGAATGGGGAAAAGTGAAAGTTACTTGGTTCCATGTGCATGTTGCAGTTGGACAATTGGCACAAATTGGAATATTTATTTTAATGTGAATATTGGCTTATCTACAAATAGAAAACAAATGTTGCTAAGTAAAATATATTTAGCACTAAGTGTTCCATCAAATGTTGATTGGTCCATTTTGTGGACTGTTTGCTGGTTAAATGTTCTTAGATTTTGAGAAGATTAACATAATGAAGAGGTCATTATTATTTGTCAAGTGGTCAAAGGTTCCGGAATTAGTGTAAGTTCAAAAACATAGTTACTAATGTATAAACCTGGTTGAACGTGCTTAATAATATAGTATCATATTATATATAGTATTAATACATAGTGTATATTACTGCCTTTTGCATGTTTTGGCAAATCCTATTAGAGTAGTTTCTCTTCTAATTGAATGATTTTAGGGTATCTTTTCTTAGATTTAAATGTTTTAGAATATATTGTATCTAGTACTGTTTATGTTTGCCAGAAAAATCCATACAATAACGTGTATAATAGTAAAGTAGAACTATGGGCACCTACTAAAAAATTTTGGACCTTCACACCAAACAAACGTTGCCTCATTGCATGCCTCCCCCTTCAGTGTACAGAAGCTGACTAGTGTGTGTATATTTATATATTTATTCTTCCTCCTTTCCACCCCACTCCGTTCCTCCATTCTCACCTAGTTGAGAATGGCGTGGACCCTTCTCGTGAAGCCTCCTGGGATATCCCTGTCACATATCCCAAGGAGGATTAAGCTTTCAAAAAATGGCTGGAGAAGGGTGGACCTGTGGCTGGAGGGGGCAGACCTGCCGTGTGTCATCTGGGGCCTCGTTGCCTGAACTAGGAAGAGACAGTCAGTTCTCAATTACATGAATATAGAACAGTGTTTTTCAACCTTCTTCCAGTCATCTTGAACTTCCAGTGACCAGTATGAAAGAGTGAGAGTGATAATGCCAAATGTAACACACCTGCTCCTCATTCACACCTGAGACCTTGTAACACTAACGAGTCACATGACACCGGGGAGGGAAAATGGCTAATTGGGCCCAATTTGGATATTTTCACTTAGGGGTGTACTCACTTTTGTTGCCAGTGGTTTAGACATTAATGGCTGTGTGTTGAGTTATTTTGAAGGGACAGCAAATGTACACTGTTAGTGTCATTTCTTCAGTGTTGTCACATGAAAAGATAGAATGAAATATTTACAAAAATGTGAGGGGTGTACTCACTTTTGTGAGATACTGTAGAAACCACACATACATACATATATACACATACATACACATATATACACACATATAAACACACACATACATACACATATATACATACATACATACACACATATATACACATACATACAGTACATACACACACACACATATAAACGGACATACATACACACATATATACACATACATACAGTACATACACACATACATGAACACTGTACATACACACATATATACAGTACACATACATATACACACATATATAAACACACATACATACATATTTACACATACATACACACATATATAGGTATATATATATATATATATATATACACACACACACACACACATACAAATAGCCTTTTTTTTAGTTCGGCAGAACTTTACCTTCATTCTGACTACTGGGTACTGCACTGTAGGGGGAGGCAGACAACAGAGCACACACTTGGCAAGGCGCATCTCCCTTGCTTTCACTTTCCATTCACTGCTTGACTGAAGCTCCAAAATTCAGATTTTCAGTTTGGCCGGGGATCAGTAGTTCGGTCTCATGTGACAGCCTTTCTCTACCAGGATGCCACGGCATCCCAGTTGAAAAGGGCTGGTATAGAACATGATGGCAGTGGACCTGTTATGTGGCAGTGAAGCAGCAAATTTTAGCAGGACAACCCTGGATTCACTGGGCAGATAAGAATGTTAATTCAGGATAAAAGATAAGAACACTGAAAAAAAAAACACAGAGGGAAACAGGGTAGGGAAGTTCTTTATAAACTATAAGTGCATCTGCACTATTAGGGGTTGATTTACTAAAGGCAAATAGTCTGTGCCCTTTGCAGGTACAGTTGCTCCAGAGCTTAGTAAATGAGGGGAAGCTCTGCCGACTTCCATCATCCAATCATGTGCAAGATAAAATGCTGTTTTTTTTATTTTCCTTGCATGTGATTGGTTTTTCTTTGCTAAGTGCACAGTCTGTTTGCCTTTAGTAAATCCACCCCTATGTTTTCTTTTAGTATTATTGCAATATTGCTCAAATACCTGTTGATCCTGCTAGTGAGGTCCACCTAATGCAGCTTTCTGTGATAGTGAGGCAATGCTGTGCACTGAATTCAGAGCACAGTTGTCACCTTCACGCAGGGCCGAAACTAGGGGAGGGCAGGCATCTGGGGGATCACCGCTAGGGTGCCGTCCCCACCCATACTGGGAGCCACTGCTCTAAGGCTGTCACTGCCGCCTGATCAAGTGTAATGGACAGGCAGGTCTCCCTCCTAGTCCTGCCCAGTGCCCAAACAGCATATGTCTTTTCTGCCTGAGGCATCCCAGAGAAGGGGAGGCTTCAAAGAAGTCCCTGGACTGGGGGTGCAGAGGAGGCCCTGGACTGGTGGGGTGCAGAGGAGGCCTTGGACTAGGAGGTGCAGTGAAGGCCCTGGGCTGGGGGGGTGCAGAGGAGGCCTTGGACTAGGGGGTGCAGTGAAGGCCCTGG